>CM032625.1:5221570-5498964 GCA_019097785.1 Fraxinus excelsior | reverse complement strand
AACTTCCAAAACTATAAGTTTACGTATAATTAAAGAATCTCGAGTCATGATTTATGTTATCATGTGTCTCTTTTGATATTTGGTAGGCTGAGGCTCGTGGTCACCAATCTCAACATTTGACCATATTTGAAAATTCGATAATCCATTGAATTATCTATTTCTCCATTTGACCATACTTGAATCAAGGAGCACTTCCTGCACTGGTTTTTCCACTGCAAACTCGAGCTGCCGGCTAAGAAAAGTTGTGGACTTATCACCACGTGCGCACCCTCTTCTAACGATATGACCCTTGTTGCGAATGAATAAGGAAATTTAGAGAGGAAGTAGTTGGGGTACACACAACTACATATTTACATAGAGAACATGGCATTGCCTCTATAAATATTTGGGCAAGTTTTCCAATATTCTATTGAGGTTTAGGCAAAAAATGGAGAAAGGAAAAGATTACATAGCTCACTGTCTAATCTTGCCGTATCCAAACCAAGGTCACATAAATCCTATGCTCCAATTCGCCAAACGATTAAGCCATAAAGGCGTAAAAATCACTTTAGTCTTAACAAAATTCTTGCACAAAACAATACAAGAATTTTCAAGTTCCCCCATTTCCCTGGAAACGATCTCTGATGGATTTGATGAAGGAGGGAGGGCTCAGGCTGAGAGTTTAGCAGCGTACCGGAATCAGTTTCTACTTGTTGGAACAGAAACTTTATCAGAACTTGTGGAGAAGCACAAAACAGATTTTGCTGTAGATTGTATAATTTATGATCCATTTCTGTCATGGGTTCTTGATGTAACCCAGAAATTTGGATTAGTTTCTGCTCCATTATTCACTCAATCTTGTGCTGTGGGCAATATTTATTACCATGTATACAAGGAGGAGTTGAAACTTCCTCTTTTAGAGACTCAGAAAATTGTGATTCCTGGATTACCACTATTGGAATCTTCAGATATGCCTTCTTTTATTTCTCTTAGTGGATCACATCCTGAAACTTTTAAAATGGTTTTGTATCAGTTTCAGAATCTGGAGAAAGCAAACTGGATTCTTGTGAACACTTTTCACAAGTTGGAAGAAGAGGTACTTTCTATTACCATTTCATCTAGTGACACGTTTATTTATTCAATCTTTGTATCTAACTGCTTCAATCGTTTCATGCTAGGTGATTAATTCGATGACAAAGTTTTTCCCAGTGAAGGCAATCGGCCCGATGATACCTTCAATGTATATAGACCAGAGGCTGAAGGATGATCAAGAATATGGTTTTAGCATCTTCAAGCCTATCAGTGATGTGTGCATAAAATGGCTAAATGAACGAGCGAGGAGATCGGTTGTTTATGTATCCTTCGGAAGTTTAGCTCAATTAGGAGCCGAGCAAATGGAAGAATTAGCGCAAGGCTTAAAAACGTGCAATGAGTACTTCTTGTGGGTAGTTAGGTCATCAGAAGAATCTAAGCTTCCTGAAAACTTTTCGGAGGAGACGGCAAAGAAAGGACTAATTGTGTCATGGTGCCCGCAGTTAGAAGTATTGGCACACAAGGCGACAGGATGCTTCATCACACATTGTGGTTGGAATTCGACTTTGGAGGCATTGAGTTTGGGAGTTCCAATGGTGGCAATGCCTCAGTGGACTGACCAAAGCACTAATGCGAAATTTATTAAGGATGTTTGGAAAATGGGAATCAAGGCTAGGATAGACAAGAAAGGATTGGTCGAACAAGCAGAAATCGTTCGTTGCATAAAGCATTTCATGGAGGGAGAGGATGGGGAAGAGATCAGAACAAATGCGATAAAATGGAAAGAAATTGCTAGAGAGGCAATCGATGAGGGAGGGAGTTCTGACAAAAACATCGAAGAATTTATATCTTCACTTATGAGCAATACTTCCTCAACAGTAATGTGATTGATTCACTCTTTAGATTTACCCAAATAAATGTCTTACTTGAGCACTAAATCATCTTTTCTTTTCTTTTTAATTTCACTCATTTCCTATATGGCTATATGCGTTCATCTTTATGGATATCTCGTTCTTTAATACCCCGCCATTAACAAGTCTAGTATCAATTGTTCGAAAAAGAACTAGCCTCTTCAACTTTTTATAGCGATCATCCCACAATGCGAAACTATGTCCCGAACAAATGACACAATCCCAAAGACCCAATAGCGGATCCAGGATGAAAATTGAGCTCGGGGCTGTTAGAATGGCAATCCAAAAAGGGCGGGGCGGCCGTCGATGCTCACCAAGTGTTGGATCCGCCAATGCAAACAACTCAACTTCGACCTGTCTCATGAGCTTGTCCATAACTCAAGAGAGAAGATAAAAGCTAAACTTTGTTGCAAGTCTATATATAGGCCTTTTTAGTAGATTTGATGAAAAGTTTGGTTGAAATATTGATAAAAGTTATAAATATCATAAAGTGTGTGATTAAAATTAATTGTTGATTTTAACTTAAAACTCACACAAGACTAGAATAAAACATGCCTAAGATTTTTTTCTCTCTCTAGCAAAAACTCTATATCTCTAAAGGCAAGGGCTGCAGTTTTTCTTCGGTCCGTCTCTCCGATTTGATCAAGAAAGTTGCTACATGTACATAATTTATGTACAAATTTGTTGACAGGAATAAGATTCAAATCTAGGGTCAAAAAACGGTCATCTCATATTCTATCAACAAATCTATAAAACAGCCATGTATAAGTAGCAATTAACCCTATCCCCAACTTTTTTTTTTCTTTCCTTAATTTTCTTAATTGGCGGCTGACCTTTCAAAGAACCTTAATTGTTTCAAGTTCATATTGCATATGAAGTCCCTTATCTTCAAAGTAATTATTTGAGTCAACTCCAACAAAATAAGCTAGCTCTTAAGGATTTAATGACTAACTAAAGAAAACTTTCTTACATCGATTTTATTATTCACCGTACAACCCAATTCTTGTTTTACTAAACATACATAAGAGTATTATGGTTTCTGAACCCAAAAATAAAAAATAAAAAATAAAAAATAAAATCAACACCTAGAGGGTGTTTGGTGTAGATTAAAATCAGATTTTAAGTTAATTGTGATATAAATATTTGAAATGTGTGGTTGAAAAGATGTGGGACCCATGAAAGATGTGGTTGATATTGATTGTTTGACTTTGACTTAAATTAGAATCAGATTAAAATCTGGCTCAAACAGACCTTCAATTGGACATATCCCCACTTTATAGTATAGAAAATAATTAACACGAATTGAAGAACAATTTTGTATGAATTTGGTTGTTTTCCTTAGATATCGAAGAATATAATTATGTTACGCAATTGACTTAATTAACATGAGAAATAGTCACTTCGGTGGTGACATTTGAAAACTATTACTTGCCAAGGTTGTGGTGCGGATGGTTGGAAGTTTCACAATTAACAAGAAACAAAGTTTGACACGGATGTATTACAAATAAAAACTGAGTAAACAAGTTATATGTCACTAACAAAGACTTGGACATTCTCTCGTGGCATGATCTAAGTCAAAAATTTCGTCCAATTGGGCACATCTAGCATATCTTTCAAAGTACTCAATCATTTACTTAAAGGATTGAGTCAAATACCAGGATTATATTGCATGTATTTTGGCTAAATTTAACTTTGATTTTTCACCAAAATCCATCTATTGAAACCCTGATCATGAGCAAGTCCAAAGGATTCCCCGACCTTCCGACAAATATTCTACTTTGTCGGGAATACTTAGCTTCAAATACCCATGGATTTGTTGTTTACGAACTAAATGAAACGAAATCTATTGAAGTAGTGTACTTGTACTAATTGGCTAATTCAAAAAATGCCTTCTTCTTTAAAAGATCTATCTCATGTCCAGTACTATATGGATCAGAGAAAGTAGGGTTCCTCTACAAATTCCATTCGAGCTAAAATTGATTAATTGCTTGGGCATCGACCCGGGAATAATCCACTTTAGGGTTATTGGTAATCCATGATGAACTTCAAGTCGATTCGACTATATTTGATACTAGGGCAAAACCCTTGTGAGACGACAAGATGACTTGGAGGAGGGTTACATTAGTTCCGTAAAATCGTGTAATTGGGAAAGAAAAACAAAAAATCAACACGTTTACATATACAAATGCCAAAGAAGTTATCTTTAAGTACTTGCATAGGCACCCCCCATAGAAATGTAAGGCAGAAATGGAGAAAGGGAAAGAAAATCACACAGCTCACTGTTTAATCTTGCCATATCCAAGCCAGGGACATATAAATCCTATGCTCCAATTCGCCAAACGCTTAAGGCATAAACACGTAAAAATCACTCTAGTTGTAACGAAATTCTTGCGCAAAACCGCGCAAGAATTTTCAGGTTCCTCCAATATTTCCCTGGAAACAATCTCTGATGGATTTGATGAAGGGGGGAAGGCTGAGGCTGAGAGTTCAGAAGCATACCTGGCTCGGTTTCGTCAGGTCGGAACAGAAACTTTATCAGAACTCGTGGAGAAGCACAGAATAGATTGTGCTGTAGATTGTATAATTTACGATCCATTTCTTTCATGGGGTCTTGATGTAGCCAAGAAATTTGGATTAGTTTCTGCTGCATTTTTCACTCAATCTTGTGCTGTGGACAATATATATTACCATGTGTGTAAAAAGGAGTTGAAACTTCCTCTGTCAGAGACTAAAAAGATAGTGATTCCTGGATTACCAGTGCTGGAACCTTCAGATTTACCTTCTTTTGTTTATGTTCATGGATCATACCCCACAGCTTTTGAAATGATTCTGAATCAGTTTCAGAATCTGGAGAAAGCAGACTGGATTCTTGTTAATACTTTTCACAAGCTGGAAGAAGAGGTATATATGCAATCACTTCATTGGTAGATTTCAATTTGTAGTCGAATGACCTCATCTAAAAGCATTATTAGACTCAATCACCTCATCAAAGATAACACAATTCAACTCGAATTTTGTAACTAACTAATTCGATGCTTTTATGTTAGGCGATTAATTGGATGGCGAAGTGTTTACCAGTGAAGGCAATCGGCCCAACTGTACCTTCAATGTATTTGGACAAGAGGCTTCAAGATGACACAGAGTACGGTCTTAGTATCTTCAATCCTATCACTGATGTCTGCATGAAATGGCTTAATGAACGAGCAAATAGATCGGTTGTTTATGTTTCGTTTGGAAGTTTGGCTCAATTAGGAGCCGATCAAATGGAAGAAGTGGGACAGGGCTTAAAAACGAGCGACGAGTATTTCTTGTGGGTGGTTAGATCATCCGAAGAAGCTAAGCTTCCCAAGAAATTTTTAGAGGAGACGTCCAAGAAAGGACTAATCGTGCCATGGTGTCCACAGTTGGAAGTTTTTGAACACAAGGCGATAGGGTGCTTCATCACACATTGTGGTTGGAATTCAACATTGGAGGCATTGAGTTTGGGAGTTCCTATGGTGGCAATGCCTCAATGGACTGACCAAAGCACAAATGCGAAGTTTGTTGAGAATGTTTGGAAAGTGGGAATCAAGGCTAGACAAAATGAGAAAGGTATAGTCGAGCAAACGGAGATTGTTAGTTGCATAAAGAATATCATGGAGGGAGAGAGCGCCAAAGAGATCAGAAAAAACACAAAAAAGTGGAAGGAATTCGCAAGGGAGGCAGTTGATGAGGGAGGGAGTTCAGATAAAAACATTATAGAATTTGTTTCTTCACTGATTAATCCTCCCAAAAAGATAATTTGACAGACTGCAACATCACTTCCATTTTATTTTGCTGTGTAGTACGAAATCGCTACGATGAACAAGATTTTAGCTTTTTTTTTCTTTACCACGATCGACTAGTTTCTGGTCCTCTTTGCAAACATATTACGAGGTCATGGGTAAGATAAATCTGATAGCATGTTTGGTATGCAGAAACTTTGTGGTTCCCATATATTGGTGAATTTATTGGACACATATTCTTGTCTAGGACACTAGCGAAACATGATAACGATAATCCTTGGAGGGATTTGGGGACATCCAATGTTGACAAGAACCACATATTTTTGTATATTCTGTCCATAAGACTAAAACTTGCACAGAACACTAAGACTTCAGAGTCAAACAAGTTCATTGCTTAATCTTACCATTTCCGATCCAAGTTCACATAAATCCTATACTCTTAATTCGCTAAGCATTTGAGGCATAAAGGAACATTTATTCAAGACTACGTATGAATATTCGGGTTCTTTTCTGTCAAAACAATTTCTGATTGATTTGACGATGGAGGAGCTGATGCGGCAGAGAGCTCAGGAGCATATTTGGCTTGTTTTCGTCAAGTTGGGACAGACACTCTGGAAGAACTTCTAGAAAGGCTTAAAAGCTCGAGCTGCCCTGTTGATTGAATATACGTTACATTTTGCCAATGTCGTCTTGATTTAGCCAAGAAATTGGGATTGGTTGGTGCTGCTTTTTTTCACACGATCTATTGAAAATGGTTTTAATCAGTTCCAGAATATTGAAAAAAGTGGAATGGCTGCTTTTCAACATCGTCCACGAATTCGAGGAAGAGGTAAAATTACTTAAAACATCATTTTCAATAATGTGTTTCTAATATGCATATGACTTTGTTTTCTAACATTGTTTCCCATAATGTAATAAATATTAATTCCTACATTAGAGGGCGATGTAATCATAAACGAGCAAAGTACATACATGTTTATACTGGTTCAATGTGTATTTGAGTCACATTATTTTGAAAGAATATATTTTGGAATAGTAGATTGATAGAGAATGTGTGGTTGAAAAATTATTGATGTGAAGAAAAATATTATTTTATTGAAGAATTAGCTCTCTCTACATCGCACCTTATGACTCTTGATTTACATTATGAGAAGACAGATTTGCGCTCATCAAGATTTCTCCAAAAGATTCAAACAGGACATTTTTTGGTATTTCATTGATCATTTTTGCTTGGTGTTTTGTCAACGTCAACAATGATGTACACAAAGAATGTACAAGTAATATAATTCTTCATCATGTGAACACATGCATCGAGTTGTCGGGGAAGTCGGAAGAAGTTGGGACCCACACACAAACCACAAAATTGATTTTTTAAAGAAAAGCTCAACCACATAATATCTTCGTTTATTTTTTCCAATTACTGCCCAATATACAAACTACATTTTAGTGATTGAATATTTGTAAATTTGCAGATTAGAGACTACAAGCCAAGAGTAGTGGTTGTGAATTAATTTAATCAATGGTCATCTAAAGTTATTAATAGGTTATCACTCGTTCATATAAATTTAAAAAGTTACTATTTGCACACTGAACTTTCCAATAGATTACTACTTGCTCACTAAAATTTAAAAGATTACTCATTGTTCACTAAAATTTGAACAAAGTTACCCATCAATCACCTATACAATTTTCATCAGTATTACCTATAACAAAGTTAAGTGAATAACGAGTAGCTTTATTCAAATTTAGGCGAGAAACAAGTAACAATTTAAAATTTGGTAAGCAAGTAATAATTTATAGTAAAATTCAGTGAGCAAAAAGTAATTTTTTTAATTTTGGTGAACAAGTAGTAAACTAAATTCAGTGGCTATTAATTAAATTTACTCGTAGTGTTGCCAAGAACCCAACTATAGAGCTTGTTTGGCTAAGCAAAAAATAAAGTTTCGTTACGCTTTAAAAGTTACTTTTAATTATTTCATTCCCAAGACGACTTTGGCTTATCTGGAATGTTTGTACTCAGCATATCATACATTGTCTGAAGGGACTTGAGGAAATCTCAATTTCACAAGCACCCCAAATTTTCTGTGTATTCTCTCTGTATAAAGAACACTAGAACTTTGGAGTCAGGATCAGGATGGAGAAAGGAGAAGAAGAATGCAAAGCTCATTGCTTAATCTTGCCATTTCCTCTCCAAGGCCACATAAATCCTATGCTCCAATTTGCTAAGCGACTGAGGCATAAAGGAATCAAAATCACACTAGCTACAACAAAATATTTATTCAAGACTATGCAACGATTTTCAGGTACTATTTCTGTCGAAACAATTTCTGATGGATACGACGAAGTAGGATTTAGAGGAGAGAGTGCAGAAGAGTATTCTTCTCGTTTTCGTCAAGTTGGGACAGAAACATTGGAAGAACTTATCGAAAGGCTTAAAAACTCAGGCTGCCCTGTTGATTGTATAATTTACGACGCATTTCTTCCATGGGGTCTTGATTTAGCCAAGAAACTCGGATTGCTTGGCGCCACATTTTTCACTCAGTCTTGTGCTGTGGATCACATATACTACCATGCCTACAAAGGAGAAGTGAAACTTCCACTTTCAGAGAGTGAAATTTTGCTTCCTGGATTGCCTCCATTGAAGCCCTGTGATATGCCTTCCTTTTTTTATGTTTATGGATCATATCCTCCTCTAAAGGACGTGGTTGTTAATCAGTTCGAAAATACTGAGAAAGCAGACTGGCTACTTTTCAATACTTTCTACAAGTTGGAGGAAGAGGTAACATTACTTAGAACTTTATTTTGAATTTCTTTTCTTAGTCCCGTGTGATCGTTCAACAAGCCTAATACTATGCACACGTCAAAATTAGGAACTTTTTACATTAAAAATAAGCTTAGTTTGTTGTTATAGTGTTATTATGCACGATTTTTTGTAAGTCATGTTCATGATAAGCTCAATACTACAAGAATCACATGATGTATGCATAGTTAAGTTCTATATGATGAGTAAGAATGGAATGAAGCCTAACAGATTCTTGCTACGTAGGTGATTGATTGGATGGCAAGGTATTCACCGGTGAAGGCAATTGGACCGACCATACCTTCGATGTATTTAGACAAGCGTCTCAATGACGACAGAGAATACGGTCTTAGTTTCTATAAACCAATGACTGACGCCTGCATGGAATGGCTCGATAAACGAGAATCTGTATCAGTAATTTATGTTTCATTTGGAAGCATGGCACAATTAGGAATGGAGCAAATGGAAGAATTGGCATGGGGCTTAAGAATGAGCAATAAGTACTTTTTATGGGTTGTTAGAGCATCAGAAGAGTCGAAACTTCCAAAGAATTTTGCTGAAGAAACTCGTGAGAAAGGGCTAATAGTGTCATGGTGTCCTCAATTAGATGTTTTGGCACATAAGTCTGTAGGTTGCTTCATTTCACATTGTGGGTGGAATTCTACATTGGAGGCACTGAGTTTGGGAGTCCCAATGGTGGCAATGCCTCAATGGACTGACCAAAGCACCAACGCAAAATACTTGATGGATGTTTGGAAGATAGGAATTCGAGTAGAGACAGACAAGAATGGGATGGTTAGCCGGGAAACGATTTATCGTTGCACGAAGCAAGTGATGGAAGGCGAGACAGGCGAAGAGATCAGGAAAAATGCCATCAAATGGAAGGAATTGGCTAGAGAAGCTCTTGATGAAGGTGGAAGTTCTGATAAAAACGTTGAAGAGTTTGTCTCTAAATTGGTCCATTCTTAGTTGTGATTCATGGTTTTCTTACTATGGCGTGTGTTGGTTGTAGCCTTAATGCAGGATGTAAGCTGTGGCACATGCCATTTTATCCCTCGCGTGGCCCACAAACTTATTGATGTTCATCTTATCATTTTATGAAGTGTGTGTTATAAAATTTACTTAAATTAATCTAACTTTTCAAGCTCTACGCGTGCAAAAGCATGCACAGAAAATTGTAGAATTTGTCGATACTTTGTTGCGCCCGTTTCCAAAAGTCACAAGGCACGAGAGCTGAGAGCGCTCAAATGTACAAGATTTCTTCGCTTTGGACTGCCTTAAATTCAGTAAAAATTTATCCAATTTGGAGGCGTCATTGCTCATCTTATCTGTAATAGGGTTCAGTCCAGTTCTGAGGCCAGAAATGGCCACTATCATTAATTGCGTGATTTAATTCCCCTCAATTGACACAAACTAAATTCGTGCACGGTACTCGGTTGTCAATGTTGAATTTGAAATAAAATAGTTTTATTATACAAAGAAAAATAGAATTTTGTTTGTACAACAAAGGAAAGTCGTCTAAATGTATTATTCTTTACACATTGAAGAACAATACAAATTTAGCTGGTAGTGACATATAAAAAATAATAAAAACATATCCAACTGAAAGGAGGTTAACTTTTCAATAAATACAAAACAATCTCGGAAAGTTAGTCGTGGAGCAAAGTGAAAGTTGCGGATCTCTTTCCCCTTCTTCTCCCCACTTTGTCACATGTAACTAGGTTTTCAACTCGGTCAACTCTTCCTTTTATGCTACCTAACCAAAAACGAGTATGTGGTATTTCTAAGAAGAAAACGTTCATTGATGGGTGTGTACGAACCAAGAATTCAACCGTAAAGACAATCTTTCACACGGCTAAGGTGCTGGTGAAAGACAAATAAAATTAGAAAAACGAAAATGATCATATTTTATTAAGAGCATTATCCTCATACAGTAACACAGTGAGTTACTCATGTAAGATGTTGATTTTTACTAAAATTTATAATAATATAACATAATATTTTGTTTGTGTAAAATAATAATTTTATAATAAAAAATAATATAGGTAACACAACATGTACTCCATAAAAAAAAATGATTTTTAATAAAAATATTAATTTCCAAATCAAAAACTGAAATATTGATTTCAAGTAAAATGAGGTGTCTCTTTAAAAAAACTATAAAAAGTGATAAATTGCAAGGTATTGATTTTCAATTAAAATGAGGTGCTTTTTAAAAAATAAAAAATACGGATATTTGTAAATTTTTCAAAGAAAAGTAAGGTAAATGTCAAAACTAGCCAACTAAAAGAAGGCATTGGATAATTGGACTCTCTTTCAATTTGAAAGAAAGCCACGTAAAACTCTCTTAAAGATGTCGACATGTAAACTACTTTTGATATCACACAAACAATTTAACGATTCACTTCGTATATTTTGACACTGAATTGAGACTCTATCGATAGACTTTAGTTGACTTATCTTATGATCACATAAAAGACATCGCGTTGAAGCACGTGGAAAGATTGAGACAAACATATTATTTATGAAGTTTCAAATCTAATGCATTGGGTGAATAAAAATGTGAAATAGAAGACCTAGAAACCATCGAGAAGATTTCATGAACATGTTTACTACAAATTAATAACGTCAACTCTTTTTCAATCTTTGGCCACTTAAAACATTATCTAGGTGTAGAAGAAATGTTTTGTCCATGCAATTCATTCTTTTGCACGATAACGCTTGGGCCATATGTATTAAAATATTTTCATCGCGTGTATAAAAATCATATGTTATGAATAAATATATTTGTTGCGCTTATTATTCGCACATTTCAAAAGGTTCTTGGTGAGATCTTCATGTATAAAAAATGTTTTCAATTAATTTGATGAGATTGGATTATTGAAATACTACTTAACCCCATGTTAAGACGGCGGGAATTAGTGTCTGGCGGTGGCGCTGCACTTCAACCGAACCCCGACCTTTTTATTTTACTATAAAAATTAAAAATGTTTTAATATTCTTGTATTATTACTTATTAAATTGTTTTAGTTTTTTAGTGGAGTCAATACTCCATTAGCTAGGATCTACAACTTAGTATTTAAAAACGGTGTCAAACAAGTATTAAGTTACACATGGCTCGTGGGACTTTTCCTATATTTATAAGTACATTACAAGTGATATAATACTAAGCTTTGATAATGAATGAAATTTACAATTTTGATCATGTTAAAGCATTTCAAGTTCGAAATCGATGTGTTTACGGTCAAAGTATTTTATCTTTACATCAATTATATAAATTAAATTATATCATTTCTAAGGAAATTAAAACTATTTTACTTTAAATATCATATTAAGTTATACGCAAAATTTAGATATCTCAACTTATATGTTAATCAAAAATTATTTCCATTTTCAAACCTCGAGGATGATCAAAATTCAAACTTAAAACTCTTAAGAAACGAGTCATTACTGGTTCTAGGTTTCTAATTCAAAATAAAGAGAGAATTGTCCAAATAGTCACTGAATTTTAGGTCATGCTTCTAAAATGTCACTGAACTTTCAAAATTACTCAAATCATCATTGAACTTTGCAAAAGGTTTCTACGAGATCACTGAATTTTAAAAATCACATCATTCATCACTGAATTTTGCAATGGGTTTCCTAGGGGTCACTAATTTAGTGATCTCCCGGGAAACATTTTGCTAAGTTTAGTAATCCCGTAGAAACCCTTTGCAAAGTTTAGTAATGAGTGTGGTGATTTTTAAAGTTCAGTGACCTCGTGAAAATCTTTTGCAAAGTTCAGTGATCACTTGAATGATTTTTAAAGTTCAGTGCCTATTTGAACAATTTACTTCAAGATAAACCTAGTAATACGATGGTCAGTCAACTCGCCTAGTCTAGTCAATCCACGTTTTTTTTTTCTTTTTCTCCCCATTCTTTTGTTGACTATTTCAACAAATTCATCTAGAGAATACTTAAAATAAACGGCCACTACAATACGTCCTTTCTAGAAAATGCTTTAGGGGCCGTTCTCTTTGTGTTTCAGTTTTGTGTTTTGTGTTTTGAATTCATTTTGTGTTTTGTGTTTTGAGTGTCTGTTTTGAAGTTTCTGAAAATGCGTTCTTTTTGTCATTTTGAAAAACTGTTTTGAGAAACATGAAAATGGAAAACGCGTTTACTTTGAAATTTTGAGAATATTTTTGTAATAATATTTTATTCAAGAAATATGATTATTTAATAAATTTTAATAGTTTAATATTAATATAATATTAAATAATATATAAAATTTGAAATTGGTGAATCTTGAAATATTTGTTTCTAGATATAAAAAACACATTACATTAAATTTGACAAATCCTTATTTTTGTCCCTGTACGTAACTTGTGACAATAATTAACCAGCATCAAATAACAACCAATGCTTCCTTGCTTTAGTAATGAGCTAAAATAACAATGGTCTGACCTAAGTTTTAAAAAATCATTATCTCATATATTTTGGGAGCCTTATTAAACATGAAATACAGTGAGACACATGAAGAGAACTTCGTCATGATTGGGTCAAGCGCACTTCTAACGCTACCAATATTATTTTATTCATATTTCTATTCTCTTGTCCATCTTAGTCTTTTTTAATTAAAAAAAGTAATTTATCATTAATAAAAAGAATTGCATCCGACAAGGTATAATATCCAATTTAAGTAACAATTTGCAACAACCATTATAGTTCAAATAGAGGACGATTATCAATAGCAATGACATACCAGCGCATGATTCACTCGTCCATTTATAAATTTTGTTAAACGGTAGCTTAGAAAAATGTGTAATAAAGCGGTCCAAACAATTACATTTGGCGAGCAATGGTTGGTTCATGTCGATGCCATAGAATTGATTTTGGCTAATTGGCTCGTTAATTTCATTTTGAACTAAATAAAAACAGATAGAAAACTGTAACAGGTAGATAGCATATTTTTAACTTTGCACAAAAAGAACAATGATAGGTACACAACAACGACAAGTCAACAACAAATGCAAATGCAAACTATCCCCTGCTTGAAACTCAGCTGAAAACCCACAAGCATTATAGCCATCAAAACCAATTCCGGGCTCCTCAATCCTGGAAATGCCCAGAAGATGGGCATGTGATATAGGTTCAGAAAAAAATTCTTCCCGGATTAAAAGCCTGCCAATTAAAAATTCAGTTAGAATCAACAAAAATGCTAGATCTTGCAGAATGTTATAATCCAAAAGATCCACTTGTATTGCATTCTATTGGCTCATGGTGAAATAGTTCAAGAAGAGAAAATCGAAGAGACAGAAAATTGTTGAAGACAAGAAGGTAAGAACACACAGGTTCAAACAAGGCATTAGCAGCATCAAAAGTGAACGAATTAATAGAGAGGAAAATCATAACAGTAGAAAGGGCTTTGCAAAAAAACAAAAATCAGCATTACTTGAGTTTAGACTTGGCATGCCAAAAACAGAGTAGATAAAAATTCTTAAGTTGATAAATGAGCATCTGGATATACCTTAAATTAGTAAAACCTAGTGAAACAAAAATGTCTAGTTGAATTGTTTTCTAAACTTATCAAACAATTGACATCATAAACATGAAAATTGCAAAGCAAGTACAGAACAAAACTGAGACAAGCTCTCACTTTGTATGCAAACTGCATTAAATTAATGGTCATTAAATAAATTAAAGAATATAACTTCAAATAGGTTGTAAAATTCTATGAGAAAATCTGACAAAGCCGGATCAACCTTTCTACCTAGATTACATTTAGCATCTAATATACCAACAGAAATTGCTACTGCACCAATTAGATAGCTGGGATGAAGACAAAAGAGATCATAGAAAAAATAAGAATTATCAAAAATGACCAATTAGAACTCAAAAGACCACACACTAACAAGTACTATAATTCCAAATTCTACTGTGAAATACCAAATGCTCTCTATAAAACACACAAGTTCATTGAATTTGACTAGTTGGCTGACTTGGCTCCTCATATGAAATAATTCTGAAAATAAAATGGATATACAAGAAGGTTATGCTAATCTATGGAACTAATGGTAGTTCTGGAAGAAAATCTTTGACCTAGAAAGGAAAATGTAATTAACATGAACTCCAAAAGTATATGCATATAAGGTGTCGTGCAAAAATGACGTGAATATTTTGCCAAAAACATCGTTGAGACATTTTTTCGAACATATAATGGGCATGACTTTATGTAGGGACAAAAAAATCTAACATGTATGTGTTTAATCCCAATTTTTTCAACAGATACAGAACCTCCATTACTACCTAATTCCATTCCAAAACAAAGAACCTCTTGAGGAATCTGACTTGATAAAAACGATCTGAATCTATAACAAAAAAATCACCTAAATTGGTTTTTTGAAAATTCTTGAAAACTTGGAATTGGGAAAGCCTAACTTTCATCATCCGCTATTTCTTCGCTTTTTATAATCCAATCCTCATAAAACTATTAAATCTCTCCCCTTCTTTGTCAATATATTAACATATATACATCTGTCTTCTCCCCACTGAATCTGCAGCCCTTTTCTTGTTTTTATTGAATTTGAGAAAATGAAAGAAATTCCTGGAATACAGAAAATACAACTTTGCCAAATCAATCATTGCGATGAAAACTTAAATTTACAATTGAGATTTACATACAGATTACAGTAAAAAAGGCAACAACATCGAGAAATTATATAATTAATTCCTCAAACTATCCCTAGAGTCAATGCAAGTAACAAAAATGCCATTTTTCCCAACACACAAAATCACTGCTAAAGGCGTGATTACATTTGCATACAATCTTTCTAAAAATTACAAAAATCAGGCGCATAGCAAACCTGAATCGGCAACCCGATGATCTGAAATTGGGGATTCTGGCGGGTTTTCCAGTTCCGACAGCTCCTGTGTTTTCTTGGGTGCAATCCACACACTCATCTCCTTCGATATTAGGATTTTGTGGTGATTGTTTTGGTTGATTTTGAGGGTATTTCGGAAATGAGGCGGATAAGGTGAATGTGTAGAAAGGAGGAAGTGTTTTGGCGGAGAATGAAATTTGGCCGGCCGTTTCCCGTGTTTTCTAATTTGGCGTGCGTTTGTGAAGAAAACACAGAAAACGGCTTTTTGGCCGTTTTCTGTTTCCTTCAGAATTTTTTTTTTTGTTTTCGAAAACTCGTTTTCGAAAACGAGTAAGAGAACGCGTTTTCACCGTTTTGAAAAATTGAAAACAGAAAACGGCTTGAAAACGGTAAAGAGAACGGCACCTTAGTTTTTGAAAATTAGCAAATTGATTATTTTAATAAAAATGCTAATGAAAATGTCCTTAATGTTAAAATTTGGGTAAATAGCACAAAACGTTCATACCTTTTAATGTCATTATACAAAACGTTCATACTTTTCATTTTTTTGGCATTTCCACTCATACATTCCACGTTTCATTGTGTAAAATGTTATTTTCAACCGTTTTCTAAGTAAATGACGATTTTACCCTCTTATGCAAATAAAAAATAAATAAAAGAAAAAATAAACAAATAATTGCAATCAAAATCCTAAAATTTTCAAAATATTATAGATAAGTCCTAAATTCTCCATCAGCACCACTTTCACAACCCCCACCAAGCCGCCACCTATAGATCCATATAGCACCACCTTCTGGCTACCACACCTGTCGAACTCCACCACCACTAGCCTCGCTTCACTCTCCCCAACATCATTTCTCACAGTATTGATTACAAAATCTATTGAAAACAACCACATTTGCAGCCTAAAATACCAAACTGTCGTATACAACCGTTCACGACAACCCCACTTTCGACGCCACCCTTGGTTGTGCACCACTATCGACGGTTACTCCTCACCTCGACGAAACTATACATGGCCTCACATCAATCAAACATGCCTCAAATCATTCTACTGTAATCTAGACATTCGATAGTGGCGATGTCCATTTTTGCAAAACTCTTCTCTTTCGATTCATGCATCCCATAATACTAAATTCCCAAATTGGCATCAATCGAACCCTCAAAAAACCAAATGTTAATAGGTATGAATCTAATTGAACCAATTGTCCCCCCAACCGTTTCAATTTCTAGTCCAAAACTCTCCACGGGTGCGATGCACGGAGAGAGCTGTCTAACCAAAATTGGTGGGTTCTAAGTGCTCAAATCTTCAAATTCGTGTGTGGGAGGATGGTAAGTGAGTGAAGCAAGGATGGTGGTGGTGGAGTCTAGTCGATGTGGAGTCTGGTAGGAATTGTGCTATGTGTATCTATTGGTGGCAGCTTAGTAGGTTGTGATTTGCGAAAGTGGTGATGGTAGAGAATTTATGATTTATTTGTAATTTTTTAAAAATTTAAGGACTATAGTTCTAGTTGGTTATTTATCTTTATTATTATTATTATTATTATTATTATTTGAATATGAGGGTAAAATCGTCATTTTATTGAAAAAGACCTTTTGCATAATGAAATATGGAAGGTATGGTCGAAAATGCCAAAAAATGAAATGTAATGACGTTTTGCACAATGATATTGAAAAGTAGGAATGTTCTGTGTTATTTACCCTTAAAATTTCTATAAAACTTAATTTTTATGTGTACAACCTTTGAGACAGATCTTGTAAGATTTGAAGGTAAGATTCATTTTACGAGGCAATTGGATAGTATGTTAAAAGCTCTAACCATCTTGAAAGACACTTCGAGTAATTACAAATATTTCAATCTTGTAAAAACAATTTGACTAATCAAGACGGTTTCAATTGTCTAATATGCCAATAATTGTCTTACCAAATGAATTTTCTCTTAAAATCTTTCAAAAATTGTGGCCAAACTTGTATACTCAAATGAAAATTCCCTTACAAACTCTCAAATTTTTATTTAAAAGTCGTGTACTTATCAAATATAATCTATAATTTTTGTCAAAAAAAAAAAAAAAAAGTATAATAAACATTTCAAATGTAAAGTAGTCATTTTCCTAATTTCTCAAATCAGTATAATAGAGGCAAGGCACAAGAAATCGCCAATTATCTATCCCTCCGATATTTTTCCACTTTAGTCATAACCATAGAATTACATTATTAACTGAATAGTGTGTTCCACGTGGCAACATATCACAGGTGATACGACATTGATATTCTCAAAAGTTTTAAAACATTGAGGTCAACTCTTAAAAAGCATCGCAACCGTGGATTATTCTCGAATTATCTGACGGTTCATATGAGAGATACCGGCTATAGTGGGTTTAGTAGGTAAAGCAATATTTGGTCAACGATTTCACATGTGATGTATCCCATTTAGTCAGCTTTTCTTATTAATGTCTATTTTAATATATTTTGATGTCAATTTATCGGGTAGACAGCCTTTATTTCCGTATCGTGATTAAAACGTGGATTGTTATTCCCTATTAATATCGATCAAAATCAATCTTTATACATCTACTTTGACAATTTATTAATTTGTTTGTTTATTCTTTTACCATTCCAAATTAGTAGCAAAGAAGATAGCAATTGGCTAATGCATTTTCTCGAACAAGTTTTAATCTAAAAGTGTTTATACAATTCATTGCTGATAAATTATAACTGTTTGTTCCAATCATATTAATACGCGTGTTATACATAAGAGATATGTGAATATATGAATGTCTTAATAGAATACTAATAACCAAGTAAGTAAAAAGTAATTTATTCAATAAATATAAGTACGAGATTTCTTTCATGATTTTTTATTAGCCTATTTACTGTAAGTGTTATGCCTAGGTCCAATCAACTTTGAACTTAAACACTTTTAATGTGTATATATATAATCGATGCATACTTATGGCAACATTTATTATTTAATTAAATTAATATTCTAATAAATTAAATAATATGATCCGAAGATTCAAGCCATGGTGATTTGTTAATCACAAGGAGTTGTGATTGTGAGATACAAATTACATATAACTGAACATTAAATCGTTTGTGGTCATATGTAATAACGAGATACGGATATCGTTATTACAGACAGACCATCATGTGTGGTGTTTCTTACTTGTGAAGTAAGTAACTGATCTCACAAGTTAAAGTGTGGTGACACTTGAATGAACACGTGTGTGTTTTGTTATAGAACAAAACATTGGAGACCCGCTAGGAGATTCCACACGGATATCTGAATGTCAGTGGTTAATCTCTAACGTTCGATAGTGGAATTGGTCCTTTGACTTGAGATCATTATAGTGCCTTATATGAGGACAATCATACTTTGGTGATATTGGATGTTACTCTGCCAAGGGTCGCTAATAAGACATCGTTTGGGTATGTCAAGAATCATATGAAGGCTGTGAATGATCAATAGATGATTCGTCACTCTTAGATAGTAAGAGACTATGATCTACATTTTGATCCAATTAAGTTGATAATGAAATCATTGTCTAAGGTGAACTCATTAGTCGAAAAAGAATTTTCGACTTACATTGACTTAACAGTAGGATAAAATATATGATCGATAATTGAGATTGACACATATCCATACCTCGTAATTGATCGGATCATATTGATGAAGGGATTATAGTTTTACGGTAAACGAACAAGTTTGATTTTGTCATACCACGTGACATTTTCCGTCACATGTATTGCCCGACACATTGCTAGATGTCAATCTGGGACGACGAATGTGAATTGATGATAAATTAAAAGGGGTGTTTTAATTTATCAAATTTGATTAGATCAAAAAAATAATTCACGTCGTTAGGCATCGTGATCGAGAACCTAATGAGTCACACACAAAGGAGAACCAGAAGAATGTGATTTACCAATTAATTAATTGACAAGTGTTGGATAATTAATTAATTGTATTGCTTATTAATATACCCGAATTAATTAATTGGATTAATTAATTCATGGACCGAATTTAATTAATTTGATTAATTAAATGTTGGACCGAATTAAGTTAAGAGATGAGCTAAGCCCGTTTGGACTTGTATTAATAAGTTGTTAGGGTTTTAAAAACTGTGGAGAATTAATTTTATTATTCTTGCTAGTACGAGAAAAGAAAATCATAGCCGTCATTCTTGTTCTCTGTGTGGATCACCATTAGAGATTGGACAATTGACAGTTTGGATTGTAGATCGTGATCATTGGAGTTCGTGAATCAGCAAAACAATTTGCAGAATTCATCAAATGTATGATTTCTTTCACAGTTTCTATCTAAATATAAAGCAAATCCTTGTTTGGAAATTAAAAATTATTTATTTCCGCTGTATATGATTAAGTGGATTCCCAACATTTACAACTCCTCAAATTTTAAAACTAAATTTTTGTGACAATTCTTGTCATATTTTCACCCGTCATTTAATATCTATATAACAATGAAATTCACATAAAATATTACAATTTATAGCATATTCTCAGGGGGTGGATCCAGGTGGAGCTCATGGCGATCCGCCTATCCAAATTTAAAATTAGCCTCCAACTTAATTTGCTAACTACAAGCATACTTGTTTTTCAGTCGCCAATTGCGAGTGGAAGAGTTACCAATGATTATTGTTGACATATCCTTTGTTAATTTTGTACAAATTATTTCAAAATTTTCATCAAAACTCATAAATATCATCATCTATAACGAATTTATTATAAATATTTTAAACACTACAACTAATAATTAATTAATAACAAACAAAAGTTGCATAGTTAAACTCGAACATGTCTCGTTTTAAGATTGTGATAATCTCCTTCATAATCTTCCTAACGTTATTGTTAAGGGATATATATCCCACATCGATAAATGATGTTGACACAGATCAATTAATAAAGATTTTGAGCTACTCCTCTTAACAAGGTTGACCTTTTAAGATGGAACCACAAATCTTAACATGGTATCAGAGCCCATTATACTCTACGAGCAATTCGATCCTGTTAAGACTCTAAAATGAGTATGAGAATTTCAAGATTGGTCTGCTCAAATGAGCCACCATCTTGCGGGGGCGTGTTAAGGGATATATATCTCACATCGATAAATGATGTTGACACAGACCAATTAATAAAGATCTTGGGCTACTCATCTTAACAATGTTGACCTTTTAAGATGGAACTCCAAATCTTAACAGTTATTATGTCGATTAACATGGAGATTCAAACAATTTAAGTGGCATGTTTGGTAACACGTTTAGAACACAACACTATCGACCAAGAAAAACAAATTAAAATAAATGCTTTTTATGTTATCCACTATGATTAAATATTACATACTAAATGCACACAAAATTATATTCGAAATATTGCACTACACTAGAATGTCTTCCTATTTACACTAGATACCCATTCCACAAAACATCAACGAACAACCTCTATGTTATACTCGATTTTTTTCAATAAAATAAACACCAATTTGCGCCAAACAAATAGCTACTAATCTTATTTATATCTCTATGAACACAACAAATACAACAATGGTTCTTAGCCAAACAAAAACTCTTACCCGCTCCATCCCATTCATATAGGTCAGACTTTCCATATTTTCTTATTCCAATTATATAGTTTAGTTTTTTTTATTGAAAATATTTTGTTTTGTTCGTTTACTAATATTACTCAGTGGTGGCAATCGAGCCGAGTAGTTCGTCGGCTCGTACTGTAGCGACCCACGAGCCGCTCGGGCTCGTCAAAAAACGAGCCCGAGCACGAGCCGAGCAGGCCGGCTCGGTAGGCGAGCCGAGCCTGCTCGGCTCGTTTTAGACGAGCGGCTCGTCCAAATATTTTTTTTTTTTTTTTCATATAAGGACAGTTACAAAAAAAAAAAAAAATCAAATCTCACGAGCTGAGCCGAGCCGCTCGGCTCGTGGCTCGTGATAGACGAGCTCATGGGCCGAGCCGAGCTCGCCCACGAGCAACGAGCCGAGCAAAAGCTCGGCTCGTTTTGTAACGAGCCACGAGCTCGGCTCATTGCCACCTCTTACTATGATAATTTGTCTAATTATAACCAATGTGAGAATTGAAAATTAGATCATTCAAATTTTTTTACTACTTTCAACAATAATTTACTACTAATAATGGATAAATAAGGGTAAAAAAGAAAAAAAGTTTTTGAAAAAAATTACTTTTTGAATAATATTAAATAAAATTAAAAACAAAATCAGTACGAGGAGTATGAGGTTGCCATAATCCCAACTACAATAATTATTGTTACAACTTGGACTTTCTAATCCCCAATTTGTCCTTTTGTAATCTTATCAGCTCTCTCTTTTGGCTAGGGGTGTAAGCGGTTCGATTTTATTGATTTTTGACAAATTTTCATACCAAACCGTTTAGACCGATTTGAAAAAAACTCAAACCTAAACCAAATTATTTTGAAGGTTTGAAAAAAACTCAAACCTAAACCTAACGGTTTGGTCCGATTTTAAACCGCCGGTTTCGCCGTATATTTTTTTGTCTGTCTGCTTTTATAATATTAATTCATTGAATTTAATATATATTTATATCTTACTACCAATAAATCTAAAACAAACTAAATATATTTACTACAAGTTTAAATACCAACTAAATCAAAGTGAAATCACAATAAGCTAAAATATAGTTTTTTGTTTGCCATTTTAGGTTAAAACTTTACGATAACATTACAATATAAGTCTACTAAATTATATATAAAACCCAAAAAACATAACGATGTTCTACAAGACCTCGTGATCATCATATCTGAAAAACAAAACTACTGATTAGATAGAGAGAATAACCAACCATAATAATAAATCAATTGTTTATAATATCTAAACATAACAATTATGCAAGTTTACCGTTGTATATTGTTACGAATTCAGTTCCTCACATATACTCAAATATCAATTGTTGTCACACATGATTCATAGTCTCCATTGTGAAACAAATGCATTCATTACATCATCATAGTATTGTATACTAGATAGATAAGAGAATCTTTAAAAATAAGGTAATAGAAAATATAAACCACCTGCCACAACTTTCATTGAATCATCAAATGCTTTCACTTCATCTAAATATTGGCGCATCACTATAAGTTCATTCTTAATTTACAATTAATTCTTTTCGTATATACAAGTCTTAACCATTTTTGCACCTAATAAACTCCTAAAGGAATCAATTATCCGGCCTCCAATTGGAGAATGCAGACTCAAAAGTAACCGTAGAAATTTGAATTCTGAAAAGTAAAAGAGTTTTTGATAAATTAAGTTAGTTTTAAGATTATTAGATATAAATTATAATTATTTGGTAATAATAATATATATGTAATAGAAAATTATAAATTGACACAAATACACACAAATGATAAAACTATTGAATTTTATTTATTTGGATAAATTTAAAAAAAAATCATTTTTTTATTTTTTTTTAATATTTTTTTTCGCCAGTCCGGTTTGATTTTAAACCGCCATTAAAATTCTCAAACCTTAACCAAACCATTTTTGACCGATTTGGTTTGGTTCAAAATCATTTCGTTGACGGGTCCACGTGACACCAAACCGATGATTTCTAAAATGCGATTTCGATTACATTTTTCGATTTGACGATTTTTGCTTACAACCCTACTTTTAACTGACCTTCACGAGAAATTCAACAACTTGGGCCCCGCAATCTTTCCTCACTAGAGCACCCCTACCCTAGTATCAATTCCTAATATTTCCACGACTTGGCCCCACACAACAGACAAAAGGGCCTCTATTTTGTCTCATCTGAAATGCATTGAAGTCTTCAAAACATATCTCAACCGTTTGATTAATAAACCCTTCCGGTCTTCGGCTCACCCTCCTCTTCTTTATATACATCTCCACAGCAACGCACCATTACAATTGCTGCTCCTTTTCTCTAATTTCTGTTCTTGATTTGCTTTTGAGTTTTTCTGTTTTGTGATGTGGGATCAGTATATTTTGAAATTGGATTAAGAAGCTTTATTATTTTTAGTTTTTTACAAAAAATGGCGGTGCAAATGATGGGGTATTCTAACATGAACGAGCAAGTGGCGTTGCAGGAGGCGGCGACGGCGGGGTTGAAATCAATGGACGATTTAATCCGCCTGGTTTCTCGTAATGAACAACAAAACAAGCGAATCGACTGTACAGAAATAACTGATTTTACGGTTTCTAAGTTTAAAAAAGTTATACCTATTCTAAACCGGACTGGCCATGCCCGTTTCCGCCGTGCTCCGGTACATCATCCGACACCGGAGCGGTTCACTTCAGTTGAGTATCAAAATCGTGTTTCTGGGTCCTGTCAGTTGCATCCGGAGCATACTCCCGTTTCTGGGTATTATAAGCCTCAGCAGAATCTTAATCTCAATCTTTTCCCTACATCTCCGGTAGCTGCTTTGACGCTGGAGCCGTTTCCGGCATTTAATCTTGATTTCACCAATCCAAGTGTGGTGGATTCCCCCCCATTTGCTAAGGAGTGTACTAATGACGTGGCAAGCAAAGAGGGCTTCGGCTTATCGGCGGCGCTGTCGACGTCAGGGACCTCGTCAACGACGTTCATTTCGTCTATCACCGGCGACGGGAGCGTGTCAAACGGCAAAGGTGGGTCGTTCTCTATGTTTACGATTCCGGCAGTCCCGTCTATCTCCGCCGGAAAGCCTCCACTCTCCGGGAAGAGGTGCCGGGAGCACAGCCAGTCCGATAACATCTCCGGCAGGTGCCATTGCAAGAAGAGGTACGTATTTTAGATAATTAAATGATTTAATTATTGATTTTAATTCCTAATATTAGTTTTAAACTTGCTAAAATCTGAAACTGATTTTGTAGACTTTTTTTACAAAATTATTATTAGAAAAAACAAATCGTCATCTACAAGCGCCAATAAAATAAAAGAAGACCCGGCTACCGGCGCACAATAGCATCCAAAGTCGTCGTGAAAACGACGTTGCCTGTGACCAAAGTCATCCGTGACAGCTACGTTGTCTGAACGTGTCTTATGTCCACTGCTGCGTACGTTAGCGGGCACGGTGTAAAATCGTCGACTCCTTTAACCTATCATTTTTCATTATTGGACACCTGCGCCTGGACGTATCCGGCGCACTGTAGAATTATGCCCCGTCCTTCTTCGCACGTTAAGAACTTCTCGTTATTTTCAATTTTCGGTCTAAAAATTAATACACGAGCTTAGTTAGTGTTCATTCAACACATCGCAATCAAACTAATTTCATTAATAGTTGTCGCGATCGTATCACCTTGTCCCTTAACTATGAATTACGACCTTGATAAACATTGTCAAGACGAAATTATCGAGTTAATGTATTGATTTTGCAGGAAATCCAGGGTAAAGAGGACAATTAGAGTCCCAGCTTGTAGCTCCAAAATTGCAGATATTCCAGCCGACGAGTATTCGTGGAGAAAGTATGGTCAAAAGCCGATCAAAGGTTCACCATTCCCACGGTACTTACTATGCACCATCAGTCTTGATCATATAATGACAACGAATTTGTACTGATATATCCTATCTTGATGATCAGGGGTTATTACAAGTGCAGTACGGTAAGGGGATGCCCTGCAAGAAAGCACGTCGAGAGGGCTGCCGATGATCCATCAATGCTGATAGTAACTTATGAAGGGGAGCACAGGCATATGCAACACGCAATGCAGGGGGATGGTCAATTTGTCGTGTTTGAGTCGGCGGCTGAGAAGTGAAGAAAAATAAAGAAAGTGAAAGTTCGAGGGCCTTTTTGTAAGTTCTAGTTAGTTGGAGGGGAGATAAGTAAGGGCAATGTGAGAAACGGGGTCTTCTTGTAAAATTTGTTAAAATAGAGGACCATAATTGGCAAAAAAGAAAAATGTCTAGATTTATGATTTTAGTTTAATGGATCGTTATTTTATTGAATTATTATTTATATTATTTTGCGTTTAATCAAATCAATCACGAGAGCTAGCTTTAATTTCATGCAGCTCGCCTAAAGAAGGATATTATGCATTGTCGACCATCCGACCTTGACGGTTATAGATGTAAATACAAAATGTTAATCTAGTTAAGGATAGTTGACGACTTAACGCCCAACAACATCGACTATCAGAACTTGACGGTTATAGATGTAAATACATAAAATCGTAAGTTAGAGACCTTGCCACAAAACTCGCAAGTTGAAAACCTCTCCTGCAATTTTTCAATATTTTTAATTCAAACCTAAACAAATATTTTTAAATTGATACCTATTTCGAGGCATATATTTAAATAAATTATAAAAGAAACGTCAATCAAGAAAGTCAAAAGAGTTGGGTGTGGGTGCGGGGGTGGGGTTGGAAACAGCTGGACTTCACAAAATGTTCTTTGACCAGTCATCTTTTATACCCGTTTGTTAATTTAAACAATTTTATTTATGAGGAATTTTCTATTTTTTTGATGTTTTGAATTTGAGTAATGCTATAGGTACAGGGAAATTTTCACAAATTTTTTACGGGATTCCATATGGCACAAATTCATTAGCAGATGACAAAAACACCTAAAATTGTATGCAAATCAGGTGCTGCTACAACACCTATAGTATTATAATATTGTTCGAGTTTAATAGTAACCGAGACGATGTAGAAGGATGTAAACTAAGCCTATTTTGGTTGGGTTAAAATTATATTTTTAATATATTTTGATAAAATCTAATAAAACACGGGGTTAAAAAAGTTTTTAATCTAAAAAATATATGGTCCAAATTGGAGCTAAATATGCATAATTGAATTATAGAGTAAAAATTACAATGATGGTCACTTAATTTTTATTCTAGTTGCAATCGAATCACTTACCTTCAATTTGAAGCACCAAGCCATAGATAGTTCAAAATACAAATTCATACATTATTAACTATTGAAAAATATTGGGTTTCAAGACTCAATTTCATAACTTTCCAAATTATATTAGCGATAAACAGATTCAATTCGAATTAAATAAAAAATAAATAAAATCATAGTTATTAGATCATACCTTGGCATCGACCCCATCGAGGTACTAGGTCATCAAGTCGCTAGTTGGATCAATGAATAGTGATTGGACCGGGGGATCATTACTTAAAAATTATTTAAAAAGATTTTAAAGTATAATTTTTTTCTAAGACAAGTAAAAATTTTAAGTTATTTGTCACTAATTATTTTAATGTCTTTAAATTAATGATTTTGTAAACTTATTTATTAGTGATAATGATTACGTTTTGATTTTATAATTTTACATATTATATTAAAAATTATAATATTTACAATTTTTTTTTATGTAAAAATCATTTTTCAGTTATGGATCAAAAACTTATGTCACTATATATTCAATTCATATTAACTAAAATTAAAATTTTCATATATAAAAGTGTATAAAATAATTATTTTGTATTATAAAACGAAGTAAAATATTGGATTAATTTCTTTCAAAATATTTATGGAAAAAATAAATAATTCATAAATTATTGCACGAAAAATGACAACAAAGTGTAGGGTGGGTGTAGGATGTGTCGGACATTCTCACCCCCGTCCCCTTGAATATTTTTGCTACATCACTCCATTCCCATATCCGGTTAAAACGAGACGGAATATGATCGGGGCGGGGCAGGTCCCATGTCCCATTTACCACTCAATTATTTTTATTTTATTTTTTTGTATTTTTTACGTCTTTAGTTAGTAAATATTATTACTTTTGTACCAATCTGTTAAAATCAACGCATGTGTTTCTTTAAAAATGATGATAAATGCATTATTTTTGTTTGATAAAAAATTTAAATTTGAAATTAACTTTAAACATGATGGGTAGTGGGGCGGGATTATGTTTCTCGTACCCGCTCTGGGACAATGACGCTTGCTCTGTCTACTCGGTTAAGTAAGTAATCCCCACCTCATTTTGGATGTGGCTCACTGATATAGAGTTGAACGATTTTTTTTTTACCATTTCTAACAAAGGGTTGCTTGTTTTAGTGGTGAGGTGCTATTCTTATTACATAGAGGTCTAGCATCCAAATCATTGGATCCTAAAGTTTCAATCTAAAAATTTTAAAATTCGATCAATTTGGTCAAGCTGGGTAGGTAAGTTTTTCTAAAAATTGCTGGTTGACTTGATTTTTTACCGACTCACTCGCATTGTTGTAATATGATCATATCCAGCTCAATCAAGGGCCCGGGTCGTCGATCATTGGGCTAACGTTTGGTCCGAACCAAATTTAATAAAATTGAAAAATTATTGATATAATAAAACAAGCGAGCGTTGGTACACAAGCAAAAAACAAAGAAAACCAACATAGTCTCTTTGAAAAATATTTGTTCGAATAACGACGTGTAAGATTATTATGTGAGACATGTCGTTGCAAATATCCTCGAGATGTTTGCACTTCATGTTATTAAGTTTTTATGAACGTTTCTTTCAAAGAGCAATGTTATATGTACAAAATTTGATTACAAAATAGTTGACAAAATGTTGACAAGATCTGAGCCAATGATTTCAAAAACATTGACCTAGATCTTGCCAGCACATATTTTGTCAACAATTACAAGTAGATTAACTCTCTTTCGAGATCCATCGCTTCTTTTAAGATAAAAATAACATAAACACAATTTGATTGAACTTTTTTTTTTTTGCTGAAATTTTTTGAATACTTGAGAACGCGTAAATCTGTGACACTGATAGCTTGAGGTTAAAACTTGAAAAAGAATATGAAAAGAGAAGTAAATATATTAGAAATGTTTGAGATGAAAGAACTGAACTGAGCTTAATTTATCAATATCAAAGTGTCTATTAGAGTGGGACATCGTTGAGCACGAGTCAATCTAGACCATTCGTTGTTTCATACTGGGGCACGACTTGGTGGTCCTGGATAGCATTAGCACTCGTACTAGTAAGGCAACGACTTTTCAATATGCACATAAGTGGCCGCCTTAGACCAAAAACTTTTTTTTGAGGCTATCCTTTTTTTTTTTCTTCTGTTGGTTTACTGTGCTCGATAGCGGCACCTTGAATATTCTCAAATTCTAATTGTCAAATAGACCGGTTCGATAAGATCTAACACAAAAGAGGGATCAATCTTAGGCCATCTCCAATGAAAACGCCAAAACATCAACTTGTACCAAAATTCGGTGCAAATGTGCTCCAATGTGAAAACAAACTTAAATAGCGTTGCATCAAATATGGTACAACACTATTAACTTTGCACCATTTTTCCAAAATGGTGTAAATTCCAATTTGCCCATTTTTTTTTATTTAATTTACCTAAAGAATTGTTGGGGGTATTTGTGTCATTTGTGTTATATAATTTTTAATACAATTATTATTATTATTATTATTATTATTATTTGCATTTAGAATAAATTTTAAATGTTAAAAATAATAATTACTGAATTAATTAAAATATGAATAAAAAAATTAAAATATAACTAACACGATTATTTATAATTAACACGAGATATATTACAATAATCACGCACCTACATTAATCTAGTTTTATTTATAAAAAAATAATACATAAAAACAAGTGCATAATTTAGTAATCTGGAAGATCGCTTCCAAATCCTCCATTATCATCAAAATAATTTCCATACAAATTAGATCAACTTTCAGATCCTTTATCTTATTGTCGAGCTCTCTTTTGTAAAACTATTGTTTGTTCGTTTTGAAAGAATGAACGTATGTTTGGATATGTTATCGAACTCAAATCTTTCAGCAATTTTTTTTTTCCTCATGATATTATGTCATTGTCAATTTTCTTTTTTTGACTTTCGTAATTCTGATGTCTTTTCTCACTACTTTTTTTTTTCAAAATTTCGACGAGTTATCAATTCTCTTCTTTAATGGATGCAAACAATTTTATACATTCTTCTTCATTTTTCCTTTTTAATTTTGCTTCTTTTACTCCTATAGATCGTTGAATAGAAGTATCGTCAACATTGTCTTCGTTTATATTAAGAGAAAACGAAGACAATCCAGGGGATGTTGAATGTGTTGAGGGCAGTCCTCCGATGATGAAATTAGCTGTAACGATGCAAAGTATTGTTCCGCCGGCTGAATACGTTATTCAATGGAAACAATATAATATGGATTATTATCTAGCTGATAGTATATATCCAAAATGGTCTACCATTGTCCAAACAATTCATGAGCCACGCGATCCAATTTTTTTTTTTTATTTATTTGCAATGAAACGAGAAGTGTGTAGAAAAGATGTTGAAATTGCATTTGACGTTCTACAATCGAAGTTTGCAAGAAAGGACTGGCAAGGTTTTGGGAAAAAAAAAACATGTATTACATGATATCATGACTACATGTATAATCACGCATGACATGATTATCAAGGACGAACGTAATGTTGATGCACCGATTCGAGAATGGACATAAGTGCCAAGTCCGGAAGTTGAGTTGGTTGAATACGAAAATCATCGTTTTCAAGAATTCCTTGCTCGTCATAGACAAATCAAGGATAAAGAACCTCACATTGCATTTCGAAATGCATTAATCAATCATTTGTGGGAACAACATACGAATTTCAAGAATTAAATTGCAATGATATTTCGACTTCGTATTTAGTAATTTAATATGTTTTAATCACGCTATGTTTTAATAATATATTTATTAATGAATTTAATATTTTCCTTAATTTAACGTAATGATTTATTTAGTAATTTATATATTTCTAAAATAAATAATATTTCGAATAAATAAATTACTAAGAAGAAAAGAAGAAGAAAATGATTAAACATTGTTCATTTAATGTAATTGTTGGAAATGAATTTTAGTTTGATGCAAAATGGTACATCGTTGAAGATGGTCTTATGAGTCAGTTCCCCAATCATCGACAGAGGAAGATATATCAACATTTTCAAATGGTGTTTTAAATTGTTGCTGGCAAGCTCGTAGAGAGGGAGGCAACACATAAGTCTGCCACCTAAGGGCAAGAACTACTCTTTAATGAGGCCTGGCTGTTTTTTTTTAGCCGCTTGTGACGATGCCAATAGAATAATTGGATAAAGAGTCCAACTCCCATGAGCATGAAATCCTTGAGGGAGGTTTCGGGCTTTTGAAACAAAAATTATAAAAATTAATAAGGAAATTAGCACTTTTCTTCACCAACCTTTACTAAATATAACAAATCTACGATCTACTTTTTTTTTTTTTTTTTTTTTTTTTAATACAATCCATCTCCAACTTTCAATTATGTAGCAAAACTCGTCATTTCTTCAATTTGGCAATTAAGTCCATGTTTGGTATGCATTAAAATTTTCATTTTCATTATTCTACTCATTTTCAACCACACATTCTTCAATAAAATAATATTTTCTATCATATCAATAACTTTTTTTTTTCAACCACACATTCTCCATCAATCTACTATTCTAGAATACAATTTTCCAAAATAATGTGGGTCAAACACACCCTAAATGATGGATTTGATATTCTATATCTTATCTCTTCTATATAAAAAATGGCTATGAAACGGAAGTTTGTTGTTTTGACAGAAATTCTTGTTCCACTGTTAACTTTAATGGATTCCGTTAAGTAGCAATTAAGGCTGTTAAGTAGCAATTAAGGCAGCTTTTGTGCCCATTGATCTTCTGTCAGCATAGGAACACGAGGCATTGAATGAGTGTAAGTTTTGTGCTCCTGTCAATGCTTTTATTTTTTTTGCAGGGCACTGTTCTTTTTAATCTGTTTTAACATTTTTTTTTTTCGAATACACAGAATTCAAAAAGAGTTAGAGATGGATTTTCTCAGCAACTGAATAGCAAGAAACTGAAGGAAGAAGACAACCAGAATCTTTCTGGTTTTTGTTTTGTTTTTTTATTTTTTTTTTATTTTGGGCTATTCTTCCAGGTGTGGCCTGTGGGCATTTTTAAAAATAACCAGGCCAATTCATCATTGAGTCTTTGATCCATTACCAATTTAATCATCCTTATGAATTTTTTGTACTACGAAAGAGACGAAGATGAGGAGGAGAACGCAATTGATTTCTTCTGGTTCAATTTCAGTAAACGATCACAGCTTTGGTCTACTTCCAACCTACAAGCCAAAGTTTTTATATGGGGAAGATGAGGAGAAGGAAGAAGATGGGGGAAATGAATTTGGCGGTGATTCGGATAGTGTTTAGGGTTTATGGAGATTGGAGAAGGAAAAATTGGGGGAAGGGACATGAGGAGATTGGCAAAGGCAATAGAGGTTTGGAGAGATATATGATAGGGTGGAAAGCATAAGCGGAGGCAGGCAGATGGTGGAGTTGGAGAAGCCAATTTTGTGCTTCCTATTGCATAGCTATCCAAAGACGCAAGCAATAGCTGATATTACGAGTACCCCAGCCAAGACAATGAAAACAGACCCAAATGAACCATTAGAATTGGAAGAAGGTTGTTTTGTGTAAGTATTAGGATACACCCGATAAGCTGGCTATGACATTTTTAGATAAATAATTGAGAATTTGAAGAAGATTTTGTGTTAATATTAGAGGGTTATGTTCTTCGAGTGAATATAAAGGACCGTTCAATTAAGTTTTCATGAGCTTGATTTGGGCTGTTACCTATTGGGTTATGATTCTTTTTGCTTTTTAAATTCCTAATTATGTGTTGAGTTTTTTTGTTTTTGTTGAATTTTTCAAGTGTATCCAAGGGTGAAAGTGAGAAAACAAGTGGAAGAAAATGATCAATATGCTTATGACTTGTGAGAAAATTTCTTTGCAGTCCGTGAAGGCCTTTGAATGGCTTTCTTTGAATGATTTCTCTTCTTCAGGTAAATATTTCTTCCCATCTCTCTTGTATTTTTTATTTTATTTTCCTTTCCCTTCGAATATTCTTATTTATTTTGATTTACATGATGTTCTATTTGCAATTTTTTTTTCGGTCACGCAAATTTTCGATGATTGGGCAAATTTGTAACCATACTTACCCGACCATGACAAGATTTGAAATTTGAGTTTTTCATCTTTTTTATCTGTTCATGTTTGATTGGATTTCTGGCGAAGTTCAGACGCATTATCGTCAGAATGTTGGGTTTTATTAGAATTCAGGAGCACTGGAATGGACGGAGAAGCGATGTAGGCGGGTCGACAGCTGTTAGGGCAATATGGGCTGTGGATATTGTGGGCTTGTATGATTGGGTTATTGGGCTTATTAAGTAAGTGTATGCAAAGATAGTGGCTGAGCTAATTTGTTAGGATTGTAAGGGAAATTCTAAGTGTACAAAATGATTTACCTAATGGATTACCTAATGGCCAAGTGGCGGCCCCCTATTGGATGGATTCCCCAGAAAAAAGTATCTATCAAACACATGAAAAGTAGGAAAATGGAAAATGTTTTCCATTTTTCATGGAATTGGGTGGCTATCAAACACACCTTTATATAATCTTATTTAGTGTTTGAAAACATTTATTTTAATAAACATTAAGTAGGTGGTTGACACCCATTCTTTTGAAAAATGAGTTTTTGAATAGTGATTGATGTAAAAAATGTGTGGTTAAAAAATAAGAAGAATTTTTGGGTTTATGTGTAATATTATCTTATTTGGAGAAAGTGTTATTAGAAATGAATACTGTAGAAAAATGAGAATGAGAAAAAAAGGGTGTCAAACGGGAGCTAAGTATTTGGAGTTTATTTGGCTATAATGACAATTGCCCTTGTAAATGGCGGAGTAAGAACATAGTTTTTAAACTCATTGCTGAAAAGTATGCATTTTTCTGGAGGGTTTACTAATGTTTAAATTGAAGTTCTACAAGGAAAGCATTCAGATTGGCAAGACTTGTTGGGTATTATTACTTTGTGATAAATTCAACCATTAGTTGTATTGAGAAGAACAATGTTGGCAACGCAGCAATAACTCTCATCGCCCGTCTTGCTCCAAAAGCTAAGGTTAAATTGATATTATCTTATGTTGGAGTTATCATGAATGGTTTGTCTTGTTTGTTTTTATCTGATAAATAATATGAATTATGATGTAGGTTCTTAGAGATGGGAGGTGGCGTGAGGAAGATGTTGCGATTTTAGACCCCGATGATATAATCAGTATTAAACTTGGCGATTTTTTTTTTAATATATCACAACGTCTAATTATTTAACAATTACATAAATATTACATCATTAATTATTTAATTAACAAAAAAAATTACATATTTATTAATAACAAATTAATTCTTAAACGAAATTATTAAATATAAACTAAACAAACGTGCATTGCACGTTGCTTACACCTAGTATATATATAAAGTGCTTATGAAACGGAAATTCTTGTTTTAACGAAAAATTTAACGAAATTTGTTGTTTTAATGGAAAATCTTTTTTCACCGTTAGTTTTATTATTTTCATTAAATAGCAATTAAGCTACCGTTTGTGGCCATTGATGTCGTGTCTGTTGGAATTTCATTATCTAATAATAAATGAATGGAAAATACAAAAGACTTTGTACTACTACATTTTAGTTACTAGGAAAAAATGAAACTAAAAAAAAAAAAATGAATGTGGAGATTATCAATTTAAAAATGTTAATAATTTATTTGGTAAGGTTATAGGACCATGCTATAGATTCTATTAATACTCTTTTTTTAATATATCAAAATGTGTAATTATTTATCAATTATATAAACATTACATCATTAGTTATTTAATTAACCAAAAAATTTACATCTTTATTAATAAAAATTTAATACTTAACCAAAAAAATTATACATAAACTAAGCAAACGTGCATTGCACGTTACTTAAACCTAGTAGATAAATAAGCAGAAAACAAAGCAATAAATAAATAATGAGAAATGAAGGTCCATAACTTTTCAAAACAACAAATAACTCACACTTAAAAACAATTAAATATATATTAGCACATAATTTTTAAAAAAAAATTACACATTTCCCAACCAAGCTCATCTACCCACCTGTCAAAGCCTATCCCACCCAAGTCGTCTTTTTCTTTAAGGCCTTGTTTGATACTACAAATTTTTCATTTACCTACTTTTTACCCATTTGATTGCAAAAACTATACGGGTCCGTTTGATACGCCGTGAATTCCATGGAAAATGGAAAATGTTTTCCATTTTCCTACTTTTTAGCTATTTGATGCGTCTTCTTTTCCAGGGAATTCGTTTTCCACCTATTTTCTAGGTACAATCATTTGATACACAAAAACTTGATTTTGTTTTCCCACCTATTAGGTGGGAAAACATTTTCCATTTTTTTTTTTTAGCAATAACAACAAATTCTATCAACTATTGCAAAAATGATTTTCACTTTTGTTGACAATTTTTATACAAAATAAAGTAAAACGAATATGATATTTTTTTCTAATTGTTTAATTTTTTTTTTTTTACTTTTTGGTAATTGGACCAAATTCTAGACTCAGTGGTAGAAAAAATTATCATTTTAATGGACAATTTCCATAAAAAATGAAGTTAAACGGACACCAAACTTTCAACATTTTCCAGGTGGAAAATTATACCAATCAAACACAATTAATTACAATTCCCAATAAAACAAATTCTAGGCATTTCAATTCCCCGTAAAACATTTTCTTTCCACCCATTTTCCACCTTTGCAATCAAACGGACCCTACATGAAATTCGTTTTCCAACTATTACACTCACACGTCTTTCTTCCTTGCAATCAGTGAATTTGTTATGGTGGTTTTTGATTTTCCAGCTTTTTTTTTTTTTATTTATTATTATTTTTTGCAATTGAGAAAAATCCTAGATACAATGGTAAAATTTTTTTTTATCACTTTTATTGATAATTTCATTGTAAAACAAAATCAAACGAATGGAATTCGATATGGTGATTTTTTCTGGCAATTGAAACAAATTCTAGACCCGATAGTAAAAAAAAAAAATTATCACTTTAATGAACAATTTTCATGAAAAATAAAGCCAACACAGACAACAAACTTTCAACATTTTTCAAGTGAAAAATTATACCAATCAAACATAATTAATTACAATTCTGAGTAAAACAAATTTTAGACAATTCAATTCTTTATAATTCATTTTCTTTTCACCCAAATTCCATTTTCACAATCAAACGAACCCTAAGATTCCCTCTCAAAATGGGATTTTTTCAATTGAATGAATAATAGTACAATACCTCAACTTGTAGATTAGTACACTGGCCCAAGGCAACGGAAAGCATGGAGACGAGTATGTGTTTTGTACAGCATGGAGACGAGTATGTGTTTTGTTGTACAAATATGTAAATGACCATAAATTTCGAAAAGAGATAAGTGACCTTTTATTTCTTGTTAAGAAGAAGAAGAAAAATGATGCTTAGAAAGATAAATTGTCAAATTAATTATATATAGCCCTTGTTTGAATCTCATTTTTTTTTGTTAAGAATATATTTTGAAATAGTAAATTGACGGAGGTGTGTGATTAAAAAAAAATGAAAAATGTATTTTGAAAATAATGTCATTTATATGATTTTTTTTATAGATATTTGTATTTTTAATTTTTATTAGTTTCTTGTGTTTGCAATACGATAATTCTAATTTAAAGAATTTCTTAATTATAATTTTTCATTTTTTAACTAGTCAATTAACCTTACATAAGAGGGCCTTAGTCAATCGCTTACGCTGTCTATAGTCAGGGTGTAAACTCAATTTTTATTTTCTATTTTTTAACACACATTAATCAAAAAAATTATTATTCAAAACTCCATTTTTCTCAAAATAATGACCATCAAATAGTGGCTAATAAGCCCATCATACTAAAGTGTTTATCCTAATATTGGTAGTGAAAATATTTTGCTATCTTGAAGGTGGTAAAAGATTATCAAAAAGTGGGTTAAAATCGAAAAGGGAAAAATTCATTTCTCCTACTTTTACTTTACCCTATTTCAAAAATATCAAAACAACTTTTACATTTCAAAAATCAGATATTTTAACCTATACATACACATATATAAATATTTATTTATATATATAAATATAAAATAATAATAATAATAATATATATATATTTATATATATATATATATATATATAAAATTAACCCACCACCACCTCCACCACCCCTACCGCTCCGGCGACTATTCCGGGGATCGCTCCGGCGACTACTCCGGCTCCGGCGATCGCTCCGGCGACGACACCAATTCCGGTGACTATTCCGATCACCGTTCCGACGACTATTCCGACGACTACTCCGATTCCGGTGACTATTCCGGTAACCATTTATGGTCACAGCTTACCTGTTGTGTGGTCACAGTTCAGGTCACAACTCACAACGCATTGTTATTTGTTTGTAATGATTAATAGTGTTGTTTAATCATATCTTTTATTTGTTCAAAGTTGTTTGGATTTCAAATCATGGTCGCTGATCAATATTTCAAGTCACAGCTCAGGTCACAAGTTCGCAGCTCAGGTCACAAGTTCGCAGCCCAAGTCACAGCTCAGGTCACAGCCCAGGTCACAAGTTCTCAACTCAGGTCACAGCTCGGGTCACAGATCGGGTCACAGCCATAGTCGCCCACTGACTTCTGTGACCACTACCTCACCAATGCCACCAGCCGCTGCCAGCACCATCATTGTTGCCAACAATCACACAAATCATCTACCGCAAACCCATCTCAAGGCCGCCAATATCCACCACCAACATCACCAATGGCGCCTCCACCACCACCCACCACAAAACACCGTCAACACCACTACAAGACCACCGCCATCAACACCGTACCCACAACATCGCCTCGGCCACAGTCGCCCACACAGCCGGAAATCACCATAAGCGTCGCCATTGTCACCACACACAGCCTAACCCATACTCCACCATCCCCCCAGCCCGTGCCACCACCAACACCACCAGCGCCTTCACCACCATCCACAACAACAAAAAAATGCAGCGCCTCCACCACCACGTCGTGGACCGCACCGCACCGAAAACATCCTCCACCACCGCACCTCACACATCCACCACACATCGCACCGCGCCAACACTACACACCTCCAAACACTACTCAAAAATAAAAAAAAAAAGAACGGATCTGAGGTGGCGATTTAAAAGCCACGGATGGGCTACACAGCAGATCCATAAAAGTTGCAGAGGCAGCGACGAGATGGAGAAGAGTTGCAGCGGTGTCGATAGTGGAGGAAATTGGAGGGGAAGAAGACGGATGCAACATCTCCGTTCTCTACGGCGTGGGTGCGGCGTCGGGGGCGGCACCGGTGAGATCGATGAGAGAGAGAGAGAGAGAGAGAGAGAGAGATGGAGAGAAGATACGGTAGTGAGAGAAAGTGAGGATTGAAAATGAATTAGGGTTGGGTATGTAAATTAAATTAATTTTATAATATTATTATTAATATTAATATTAAATATAAAAAGCATGTATCTATATCTAAAATATCTGATTTTTGAAAATTAAAATATGAAATCTGATTTTAGAATTAGGATTTTCAAAAGTAGGGAAATGAGTAATTTCCACAATCGAAAATTCTCAAAATAAGTACAACATGGGCCTAACCGTATACATTCTCAGCCAGCCCAGCACAATTATACCAAGACTGGCACTGTATTGACTGAACCGTCGTGTCGTTCATCCTGTTACAAGCCGGAACCCCTTTCACCTCCAACCTCCTCTGGTTGCGTAAAACCATATATATTTATTTTTTTTCGATCGCGTTTTCCGGTGATTTTTCCTCCAAATTCGTGTAATTTTTGGCTAAAACGAAGACATAATCGAACTCCAACGATGGCTGACACAACTAAAAAGCGAAAGAAAGGCTCAATTAGTGAAGAAGACGTGTCTACTCTCTTACAGAGGTGTGTTTCTTACTTTTTTTAAAAAAAATTTAATTTTGATCGTAAACGTTGTAAAAGTTCATTGATTCTTAGTTTTTGGTTTTTTTGAAGGTACTCTTCGCAGACGGTGCTGGCATTACTGCAAGAGGTGGCGGTGGTTTCAGAGAGGAAAATTGACTGGAATGCAGTGGTAAAAAATACTTCTACAGGGATTTCCAATCCGAGGGAGTACCAAAAACTCTGGCGCCACCTCGCATATCGAGATGACCTCGTTGATTCATTGAACAATGCTGCAAACCCTCTGGTAATCAATATCAATCCCATTATTAACCGCCACATATGCATATGTGAGTTTATTGACGTATATTGATGACGCCTGAAACTTATAAGCATCTTCCCAAGCTGATGCTTGTTTGCTATGTACGGAGGGCACTTGTCAGAAATTTTTGCTTACATTGGTCGAGAGAATCTAGTGTACGAAATCCTTAATACACTAGCTATTAAAGGAGACTATTCTTTCACATGTATTCCATATAGAAGTGAACATGTGGAAGTGTCTTGATAACTTGACCAATTACCACTTTCGAGTGGATCTCTGGCCTCGACTAGTCAAAAGATCTGAACCCGTGATTTATTTCTTGATGCCAACGACGTTGGTGCCTTCGCCTACATTCTGGCATTTTAGGATTGAGGTTGAGGTCAATTCGTTTCTTTCGAGTAATTGATCACTGTTCTTAGCATGTACTTTGATTAATATCTTTTCAGGAAAATCAAAACATCTGTGTACCTAATGGTTTTGGAGCATATACGCTGTTTGTTACACAATTTGGAGCTCTTATTGGTGATTTGATTGTTTATGCGTGCTTCTATAAATTAAATATGTTAGTTTGATAAGAGCTGTTATTGTGCGCTTTGTGCACTCCAACACCGTCACCAATCAATATTAATGACTGAGAAGCTCGTGTAACAGAAAACAAAAAACGAAATTTCAATTTTTACGCAAAACTAGATTTTGTAGATCCTTTTAATTACTAGTATTGATTCAACTTATGGTACTGGCAATTTGTTGACTACTACTATGGGTAGAAAGTTGACTGTCATCATTTTATGATGGTTGAGATCAAGTTATTTGCTGCAATTTTAATCCAACTTTAATCTGATACGTAATTGATGCCCTTCAGCCCTTTAATTTTTGTTTTTTAGTTACTTTTGATAGGATGATGACAGTGATTTAGAATTTGAACTGGAAGCTTTTCCTGCTGTCAGTCGCGAAATTGCAGCAGAGGCTGCCGCTTGTGTTAAGGTAAAAGAGTTAATTGGAATCAGAGTGTCACCGTCCTCAATATTTTTTTTCAGAACATGGATATAGCACTATTTGCTTATTCTGATTCTTTGTTTTGATATTCTTATTATGCTACGTTTTCTTGAACTGGAAATTATCATAATTTTAGAAACATAAGGTTGATTATAAATCAAGTCTTTGGAAACAAAGGAGACTGCATATATAAGCTTTGACACTAAGTAAATGTGAGCATATCCTAATCCACTGAAGCCCCAAAATTGTCAGTCACAGGGACGTAGTCTTAGCGCTTTGTGATATCTATTCAAGAAAAATGTACAAAATTTTAGTGGTGTAATTGTAAATCACCAAGTTGAATACTTCGTCCGATTGGAGGGAGTGGGATGTGATAATAATAAATCACCAAGCCAAATACTTCTTGTCAAGGATGACTTATGGATGTGTTTGGAGCAGTGTGGATGTGGTCCAGACAGGAGCAACTGGCCACAATGGAGATGTATTAGCCTATATTATGGAAATATTTCCATTTTTGCTTATGAAAAGTGTAAATTAATATGTGGTTCTTCTAGCGTTTGCATTGACACAAACCTGCTCTATTGTATTTATAGTTGCAACATTGGAATCATGTAGAGTCAAATTTAATTGCCAATTTTGCAGAATGAAGTCAAGTGACCCAAGTCACTTCTGGTTCATGGGAAAAACCTAAGAAGCACTAACACGGACGCAAGTGTCCATCGACGCCTGATTTTTTGAAAAACGTTTCGACATGATACGTCGTCAACACGTTGATTAAAATATTATATTTTAACATTTTAATTTAATAGTTTAAAGCAATAATTTTTTATACATATTGGGAGGAAGAAGGGCTTTAACTTCTTATGTAAGTTTGATTTTTAAAGGGGGTAAAATGGTAAAAATATTAATTTACATAAAATTTTACCTATTTCTTTGTCAAAGAATACAGTTAGACAAAAAAAAGTAAATTAAATTTTAACTACAAAAAGATGCAGGTTATTTGGCCCAACAATTTAAAAATTACATTGATTTATGAACTCGACCGACTTATCATCTTTCTTGCACATCTCTTCATTTCCTTCCCTTCTTTCTTCTTTTCTTTTCTTTTCTTCCCAGGATTCTTCCTGTAATAACCAATTACCAACGTCTGCATCTTTCCAGGTATTCACCAGTTATAGTCTGCGTTTCTTCTTCATTTCTTCCTCCCATCTATTTTCTTAATGATTTTTCAAACTATCTGCATTTCCTCAGTCGCCGACAAGCTGCAAGGAACTCCGATACACACCGGGCGATGTGTTGAAGGTGTACCGGTGTCCGATATGTGTCGGACACCGATCCGTGCTTCAGAGGGAAAAACGAGAAGAAAATGATGGTGGTGGTCTGATCAAATGTACAGTGAAAGTTTGAGAAAGACAATGCATTGCCCTAACTAGGTTTAAATAGAGTTTGGGTTGTGAGGGAGAGGGAAGGAGGAAAGTGAGAACATTGAGAAATTGTTTAAGAAGGCTTAATTGGGAACCGAGGTGTTTTATCTTTGCGAGATGAGGTGAGCCGAAGCCTCAAGGCAAACCAATGAATACTTAAAAATGATGTAAAATACAAAAGTATGCTCATAATAAATCGTAAACCTTCTTAAAAAAAATCCATAATAAAACAAAAAATTTAAAAGTCTAACTTGCAAACAAATACAAAATATATTAATAAAATATCAAATAATAAATTCTCAAGTTAGTAAGCACGAAATGAAATTATAATAGGATCTTTAAGAGAATCATTACATCATTATCATCACCATTAGTTTCTTCCCTTTGTATACAACAGGAGTCCGTTGATGAGAAGGGGCTGGGAAGAGCTTGAATCCTTTCCTACAGTGATGAATATGAATGCAATTGCAATTCCCGAGGAGTTTAACATTTATGCTATGGACCCCTTATTATGAAATAATCTATGGAACAAAGGTTACTATTTGTTTTATAAAAAAAATATCAAATTTAGATATTTGTACCATATCGAATTAAGGAATCATGGCATACATGTTTGGAATAGATTTCGTTGAAAAATCGAAGAAATGCCCTTTCATTATAAGTTCTTCCATTAGAAGTCAAGTCAGGAAAAACCGACTATAGGAAAATAATACGAACAAAGAAAGAGGTTGTTTACTTCTCCTTCCCCTCTTCCCCTTCCATTCCATGCAAAGACAGAAAAGGAGTATGAAAAAAACTCGTAAAACATTCTAGATCATAAAGAAGTATCCTAATAAGATACGGCCAATAAAAAATGTCCGAAAATGCAAGAAAAAGAGGGAAACATTTTAGTCTTGAGGTGTAAGCCTGCTAAGTTGACTTGTAAGCCTAAAAATGTGCCTCAAGGTTTAAACTTTGAGGTGTTTTACAAACTCCTCGCGTTAGGCAGGATTAGACGTATAAGCCTCAAATAGGTTTTTTTTTAATTGAGGATTGGAACACGAAGAGTTATTGTAAAGGGCCATGAGGAAAAATGTCATTTTGGAACCTAAGTGGATTTTCTTTGGCAATAGGAGAGTTGGCCATCCTTTCGAAAGTAAAAGATTTATCCCCAGTTTGGCCCTCATTATTCCCCATTAAATTATAATTTATTTTCTCTCTTCTTATCAACCACATATTCTCCAATAAAATAATATTACACGTAAACCCAAAAAACTTTTCCTTATTTTTTTAATTATATACATATTCTCCAAAAAATTACTATTTCTCTCATTATAATATAGAATAATGGGCTTATGACTAATAGTTGGCTAAATTTTAAGCTGGTTCCGAATTACTAAAATCTATACTATCCAACAAGGCTGTTCCTGAAATTTAAATTAATTTCCAGTATGAGTAAGCCTAACTTGCTAAGCAAAAAACTTGAGTCCCGAAAGATTCTAGTTTTTCTACAATATTTGTTAAAAATTCATCCAGTTTTGTAGGTTCCAAAATAGAGCCTAAACCAATCTATTTTCAAAAGAATTCTCCAAACGAGTTCCAATTTTGTAGTATTCAATCTTTTAGCCAGGAGAATAAGAGGGTGTTTGGTGTCAATGAGAATTGAATAAGATTACGGATATCGTCGAAGATTACGATTATATTATCATTATAATTGTACCATATATAGATAGATTGCTTTTACTATATTTAGTTATTTGGTTCTATATAATGTGAGGATCTCTCACATAGAGGGGCACGAGTGTTATTGAATATTATTGTGTATATTCGACATGGTATCATAGCCACCTTCTTAAGATTTTCTCTCGTTCTCTAAGTTGGGTTTTCCCTTCTGCTGAACTTGATTGCTTCCCTCACGGCAGGAGGCGCTTGCTCCTCTAAGCTCTTCCCGTCTAGTCCTCTTCCTCTTTTCCTATAGTCTTTTCTCTGTGATCGTAGCTATTGTGTAACATTTTGAAAAGTGCCTACATATTCATTATCACGAAGAACAAACAAACTGCACCTAAATGCTCTTTAACTACTAACATCAACATATTGGTTATTACAGAACACACGAGCATTGCGACATCGTTCAAATACTTGTGAAAAGTCTTCTGCAGATTTTCATCCAAGTCCATGAAACTAGGTCCTTCATATGCTATTTTTTATCTTTCGAGCTTTAGGGGTCCTTAACAGATAAGTTTTCGATTGCAATCTCACCGTGGGTTTTGACAGCATTAAAGAGGGAAGAGCAGTGATGGTAGTACCTTTGACATTCATATGAAAATCGGATGGCCAAAGGTACAACTCATGAAGATGTTCTCCGGTAAGCAAGTGCCATTTTTTGTTGAGTGAGGTTGAGGTCTTTGAGGGTTTGAAATGGAAAAAAAAAGGATTTTGTAGAAAGATGAGGCTTCTTGTATTTTGGTGTAGTTGATAATTGTTATGGTTGAGTACAGACGAAGTGTTGACTGTGGGGGATCGAAGACGGCTGGAAATTTGGTCTTGCGGCTGACTATAGACGGGGTGTCTCTCTCGTGAAATTGGGCTGTGGGCGTGCTTCTCCTTCTCTTGGAATCAATTTAGCCTGATATTGGGCTGAATTGCTAATTGGGCTACTTTATTGAAAGCATGCTAGAATATTGAGATTGGGCTGAAATATTGAATTTTTAGGGGGCCTTATTTTGGTGAGTTGGGCTATACATTACCGATTTTCTTTGGGTTGAATGACCTAATTTTTGGGCCTGAAATTTTGGGCTCTTAATTTCTTAAGTTGGGCTATTTGTTTTGATTTCATTATTTGGGTTTTATCCTAGTTAGGCTGCATAATTTGGACTGATTTATTAGTATAATTCGAGGCGACTCTGTTTAATTGGTTGATTAATTTTATCGCGTGCTAAAATTTCTTCCTCGGCATTATGCTAAAATTTAGGAGAAATATTCATCGGCTCTACTCAACTTCATCAACAAATTTTGAAGACGATGACATGAAGAATGACTAAATGCGTGAAGGTGAGTGAAGACACGAAAGTGTAGGTCATTGAGTTTTGGTTGCTCGAGTGATAAGCTAGAGTTTTGGTTTCGCGGAGGGGGATCATCCTTGTGTGGTTTTGGATTCTCATAGGAGAATCATCTTTGAATTTTTGGTGAAATTTGTTTTGTGGGATTTCTTCATCGCAGCATCTTGACCAACGATATATTGCTGGATTTTTAGCCGATTTTTTGGCGTTTGAGCTTTTGTCGGAACATGAATTATGTGTTTGACTAAATTCTTCCCGACAGATAGAACTCATTGTGTGTGTCGACACACTTCATGAATTTGTTTTGGAAATTCTTCTTGGAGAGTATGAGTTCTCTGGAGTATCTTTGAAGTGTTCTTTGTTGGTTACTGCACAATTTGTTGTTCTTGATTTCTCATCGTCACTAATTTTCGTAAATAATTGCTCTGCTTTGGATTTCTACTTCGTGGGCACAAATATTGCCACTATCACTAGTTTATGATTGCAAATTGATGTTAGATTACGAATATCATCGAAGATTACGATTATATTATCATTATAATTGTACCATATATATATAGATTGCTTTTACCATATTTAGTTATGATTTTAGTTATTTATAATGTGAGAACCTTTTCACATAGAGGGGCATCGAGAAAATAGGCAGTTTGGATAAGAGCACTGATTTTAGGAAGTAGCTAATGTGCTTGCTAAAAGTGCGGATAAGCATTTATACTGTCAAAATGACCAAGAAGGACATTTATGATTTATCACCTCAATTGGATATAGTATCAACTCTTTGAACCAAAATTTAATTGAATATATTGTAAGACACATGCAACGTAAATTACCTCCAAAATAACAGGCTTGTCTATATTTACTGTTTAACATACATAGATAATTCATTATAGAAAATGTAAATTTATGACCTGTTCACATATACATGTTTCAGTTGTTACATAATATTGTAAATTTTTTATAAGATTCATTTTTATGTATTCAATAAATCAACATTCCTAGGCTAGTGAACTAATAAAAAACATAATGAAACACAAAATGCATATTCAAATTATTATTTACATTTAAGAAAACAACATTAAAGATTGTGTTGCTAATGATACCAAAAACTTAATATTAAAAAAATTGTTATGAATCACACAATCTCCCACCTTTCCCTTTCTGCTCCTTCCTGCTCTATCTTTTCTCAATTCTTTTCCATTTTTTCTCTTTATTTTCTTTTCATCCATTTTCTCTCTTATATCTTTTCTATTTCTTCCCACCTCTGTTGCTAATTGATAGCTTGAGCTGTGTTGATTTGGGAATTGGGGTGGTCGATTTAGGGGTTGTGGTGCTGATGGTTGTGGGGGAAGGTGAGAGTTGAGAAGCTGTTGGCATTGTTGGCTGGATGAGATGGAGGAGTTAATGGTGGCAAGATAAAGTTGGGACCATGGGAGGGAGTTAGTGGGTTACTGATTGGGAAAGGTTACAGATTGTGGGGGAAGTTGCAGAGGGGTTGCAGTTTGGAGAGGGTTTACTCAACAACTCTTTGAGCTTTTACGTAGAATCAAGGGCTATAAGCCAGTTTGACTTGCGTATAAGCTATGCAAAATGGCCTATAAGTTGAATATTTTTGCTTTTAGAAACTGACTCCGTGCACAGTGTTTGGGGAAAAAATTGAATTGTTTACTTAAATAGAAATTTATTTGTGGATTGAACCGGATTGCAATGTAAACTTATTTTAGGATTCCACAATTGATTTCTGCAGGCATGCTTGCGCTATATACCTCAAAAATTTTAACATGCTATTTATTTTTCTTTTAGTTAAGCTTACATATGCTAATTTTCATTTTTATATCCACTAAATAGGTTTTTACCTTCTCCAGGTCTTAATTGCCTCTGGAACCCTAAATGATTCCCATCTCCCAAACAACTCAACTATTGAGGCGCCATTAACTATAAACATACCGAACGGTGAGAAGTCCACAGCTCCTTCAGAGGGTTCACATCTTGCTAGTTGTTTGCACGGGACAAATATTACCATTCCAGTTTCTGTGCATAAACAGCAATTGGCTACTACTGTAACATGTACTGGAAAAAAGCAAACTAATGTGTCAACAAGCAGTAATTTGCCTGCCCGAAGAAAAAGAAAGCCTTGGTCTGCAGAAGAGGATATGGAACTCATCGCCGCTGTGCGAAAGTGCGGTGAACGGAATTGGGCTAATTTGAAAGGAGATTTTAAGGGCGATAGGAAACCGTCAGATCTATCTAAGGTTCTCTTAGTTCCATAACTGTGTACTTCCTAGTCATATTGTATGGCTTTATTTGTTGGAACTTTTTGTTCATTTAGAATGAGAAAACGGGCCTAAGAAATGATTGGTAGGATATCTTCTATTTTAGGTTGGAATAGGGTGCGGTGGAGGTGATCTGGAGTGACTAATTCTGGGATTTGCTTATTTTATACATGAATTTTATTTGCACATTTTTAACAATTACAACTGTTGATAGGCTCATGTATCCAGGAAGTGCCTCGTTTGGACTAGATCATGAATGATGGAACTTCTATGTAAACCCCTAAAAAAGAAGAATGTGCCATGACGTGAGGAAGAGAATTATTAGCTTTCAAATAAATATCTCATTAGTTTTGTGAAAGTAGTTGCCGCTTGTGCTACCATTAGCAGGCTTATACCTATAATTATTTTTTATTTTCTATGTTAAATACAGGCAATAGACGATGCATTCATATGATTTAACTTGTGTCATTATATCTATGCCATCTTGTTTTGTTAAAGTTCAACCCTCTTCTATATACATGAGTTAGGTGTCTGGACTTTGCCCAGGTTTTGCAGCTTCAATTTTGTTATTTATGTGAACTTCTGGCCATCCTGTTCTGTCAGATAGAATTTGTGTTAACTAATAATTTGCCAATAGATTTTATACTGATTATAATGAAATACAACAAATCTCTGCAGAGGTGGGCCACTATCAGGAAAAAGCAAGGCAACTTGAATGCGGGAGCCAGTTCACAACTGTCTGAGACTCCGCTGGCCGCGGCTCACAGAGCAATGTCCCTCGCCCTAGATATGCCCTTGGGTGATGATTTGAGGGCATCATTAAATACTGGTAATTCTCTCTACGACTAGCACTATTTATGTAAGACAACCTTGGGGGTTTTTCTATTCTTCTGTATTTCTGGATGTGTTTCGAACGGGCGGATTATCAAAGAAGTTGGAAAATAACAGACTTGGGGGCATTTTTGGATGCTGCGAACAGGACTCATAAACAGTAAAAAAGTTAAAGAAGATAGAGAGGAGGAAAGATGAAGAAAGCATCATGCCTGGAATCCCTTGCCATCATAACAATGGCTATCAATTTTAAGTAAAAATGGACTTCCATATAAACTCTGAAGGACTCCTAATGCTTGCTTGATTCAAACTTCAAAAATATTAATTACTATGTGAAGACTTAAACAAAGGTCATGACTTTACCCCCAAGAATTTCCATTACCAAAACTTGGAATAGCTGTAAAAACACACGTATTTTGGAAATTACTAAAAACTTCAACCTAAAAATACTTAAAATTAAGATATAGAAGTGACAAATACTTTAATTGGACTTGGTTAAACGCTGTTTTGGGCTATCAAATAAGTCCAAAGAAGCTTGTATCCTCCCAAATAATTTTCACTTTATATATCGTTTTTCTCACCCGTATATTGCCTGCATCACCTATATGTAGCTTGGCAATTAGACTGGCACTTGTTTAGGAAATCATCCTATTCTGCTGACACCATATTGCTATATAGATGCTGAAACCCTTTTTGTCACTATTAACTGTCCGATATTATATGCAAGTGGAAAGTTGGCAGTATCTCTTGTCAAACAAAGTATGTCTATCATTTGTGCAAAATGTCATTGAAATTCTGTCAAACTTATATATAAATATTGAATGGTTCTTGATACGTTGTTTGGATATCAATTTGGGATCACATTCCAGTTTTGGTTCACCTGCATGATTTCTTGAACATTCTAAAAGCAAATTGATGAAGTATCTTGTTGTGTGATTTCTTTATACAATTTGAATGTGGTCGCTTGGAGCATGCATCTCTCTTCTTTACGTGTTTGTTTTTCCCTCTTGCCCCCCCCCCCCCCCCCCCCCCCCCCCGCTTCCCAAATAAATCACATGGAATGACTTTAGATGTTGTCCACTTGTCCATCCACTATAATTTCTCATTATGCATTCATTTGTTTTATGGAAAATTAGGGTTGGCTCCCTAATCTTTTAATTGTTGTGGTTTTGGGTCCCCAACTCATTTAAATATGTGAATTTGGGTCCTCACATTACGGACACCATCATGGACATAATTGAATGGGATTTTCATGTGACAAAGGAGCTGGAGGGAGAAAATGCCAAACCACTTAATGTCCAACTTTGAGTCACACGAAAGTTGCGTGTGATTTTAATGTCTATAGACTACATTGAAGGTTTCTATCATGCACGTACCCTAATTCAAAAACTTGAATGAGGTTGGGGAGCCAAAACCTAACTTTGGAAATTCAGGAACCCAAAACCAAACTACGTGAAAGGTCAGGGAGCCTAGCCCTAATTATACTTTTGTTTTTCTTGCTTGCACTGATCACTGGTTGAAACCGTACAGGCGGTACAGCTTCAAATAGCAGAGCAGGCAACTCCACACGTCCTGCTTTTGTTGAAACATCATCTATTGGTGTACCATCGCTGAAAAGACCATCAACAAATCCTACTCAGACCCAGGGTTCCATGGCTGCAGTTGCTGATGGTGCCCGAATTGTTAAAACCCCTGTTGCTCCGTTGCACATTGAGGCTCCACTTTCTCAGAGTTCTGTTCGTACCATTGCTGGAGGAGGCTCTATGATTAAATCCTTGACAACAGGTCTCCCGAGTCAACTGCCAGGTGAAGCTCGGCAAGCTCAAGTTCCAGCTGCTGGAATTGTAAGAACTGTAGCGGAAGCCACTCTTTCTAGCTCAGAAAATGTGACGCAAGAGAATGTCCAAAAAGACGAAGCTGCTCTTTCTACGGAAGCTAAAAGAGAGGAAATTCGTGAATCACAAGTTGCTTTGGTAGGCAACCGATCAGAAGAGAAAGTCGAAGAAAATCAAGCTTCTTTTTCGGGCAATGCATTGAAAGAGAATATTCAAGCGAATGGAGCTTCTATTCCCTCCAGGGCTCCAGTTGGACCAACTAAAGATCATTGAATTGCTTTATCAAGTTTAGAGGTAAACGATGATGATAATTTCAAATGTGAGTCAAGTGCAAAGATAATTGATTATGATCATCGTGCTACCATTTTGTTTTGTGTATTGTATTGGCAGCCTTGTCCTGTGAAGCATCCGAAATGTGATTATAAATTTTGAAAATAAAAATTAGGGCAAATTTAAAGTGAATATATAAGAACTGATATTTAGCTTATTCTAAGTATCTGGTGACATGACACACTACAGTAGGTGATGTAATCAGTTTTGTAATCAATAATTGTCTCTCACTAACCTATTGTAGTGTATCATATTACCCGAGTGCATGCTTAGGAGATCAATGACCATTGCACTTTAGAATTGTGGGGCCACCATTGGAGTTTTGTGAAGTTATACTATTCATTTTCAAACTTTACCATGTTAGAGGAAAGACATTTTTATTTGAAATTTGATAGATGCGTGCACAAACTAAAAAAGGGTTAATTCACAGTACTCTTGAAAAGTTTAATAATTTCACACTGGCTTTTAAACTTTTTTTGTTTTAATTTAAAAAATAGTTTTTTATTTTTATTTTTATAACACTGTTATCTTTTGTAAAATTGTTTCATCACCCATATATTTGAAGTCGCAGTCAACCTTTGTAATACAGTGAGCTACACACATTTTACTGCCTGTTTTCACTGTCACCGTGGCCGTTATTGCCACCACTTATTGTTACACCACCTTTGTCGACCCCACACTTGTAGCATTTTTTGTTACACTATCACTGTGAGACCACAACCACCACAGTTCCCAGCACGAAGAAATCACCAATTCTACAACCAAACCACCACAACTGTCGCTACCTATATCCACCACCACCGCTAGTCAAATCAGACATGATCACCACCATATCTTTCACATCGCCATCATTATTGCCCATGACCAAGAACAAGATCTGAAAGCACAAAAAGCACCATCGTCAATTGCTAGCAACCACAAGAAGAAGCAATAAAATCCAATGTGGTCGTCACAATCATCGCTGCCACATCAATCACTAGATCCATTTCGGCTATCGTTACCTCAATTCAATCGCCACCATCACACATCTACATGAAGGTCCCATCCACAATTCATTCAAAAGCAATGCCATTGTTCCCCACCGAATTAATAATATGACTCTTGTCACATCTTTTCACGAATATCAATTAAATATTTTTCCCAAATATTGATTTATATAAATTCATAAATACTCTTTAAAACATTAAGATATGTAAGGTTTATATTTTTAGGAGTACAAGACAATATTCCTCAAGAATATTGTTTAAATTGAATCAAGTTTCATAAGAAAATATTGACATGAATTAGTGCTTCTTCAAGAGCTACAAAATAATACAAATATAACATTCATTTTCAAGCAACGCTAAAATATTATTGAGAACAAAGATCCCAAATTTATAGATTCTTTCAAGTTTAATCTGATTTTAATCCCTACCAAACGGGCCCATAATTAGGACGGCAGGGTTATATCGTTATTCATAAATACTACTTATTTATAACACTAAAATCATAATTGCAATATATATTTGGGGGACTTTTTTGGGCTAACCTTGGAATAGTTATTGTAGAGATGAAAACGGGGTATAGAGGCCAGGTGTTTCAGGATAGGGATTAAAAGATTTCTATTTTTTATTATTTAAATAATATTTAAACTATATAAAACATAATAGAAAAAAAAAAAAAAAAAATTGGGTGTAAAAACTATGTTCCCCATCTTCGCTTCAATCTTCAGGTTGGAGCATGGCGGGTGACAAGGGGCAAGGATGAAGATTGAAGCGAGAGATTTTGCCTTTCCTTAGTGAGTGGCACGTGTACGAGTTTTTAAGGTTGAAATGACAAACAAACATTTTATTGAGATTTAATAATGGGCATTTTGAAATTTAATTGTGTCTAATGGCTAGTAACAACCATTTTTAAATTTTTAAATATATACGTTAGTAACTCCGTTACTTTTAACCGTTTCAACGGCTTTTTTTTCAAAAAAATGACGAGCGAATTATAAATGTCTCTATCGGTTCACTTAAAATCGAGTACAAGCCGATAAGTGAACCGGCGATTCTAATCAACTCAAGTGTGAAACATATCTATCCCAGATCGATCATTCAAATTTTCATCCTAATTTACATAATTGTCTAAAATTATCAATTCTCGTTCTTCTAGCACCAAGACAATAAACTCCATTAATTACTTCACTTGATATATGTGAACCTCGCATTCTAAAACTTATACTGTACAAAACGCAGATAATATAACTCTCAAATTTCTTTTTAAACAAAAAATTCTTATTTTGTCTAAAGTTAGAAATAAGAAAATATTTAATGCCAAAACCCGGCCCATGCCATTCGGTCGAGTTAAAGTTTAGGATCGGACAAACTCCACCTCTTGAGTCAATCCCTAAGAAACGTCAGCAGACAAACGGCGTCTCCTTCCGTCATTAAACGTTAGGTCCACCCCCTCCTCCTCTTTCTGCAATAATCTATACATACATATACATATATATTTTCTCTCACGATGTCTCTCTAAAACATGGAAGTGACGGTGATATAGAAGAGAACACACTCATCTCTTGAATACATGTCAAATTCTGGGGAATACTCCCAAAATTCCATAACCTCCACCAACTTTAATCTATCCCCTGTAAATCCTTAACATGCGCCACGCTACCCCACCTTAATTTCATTTCCTCTCTATAAAAGCGGCCACTGTTTACTACTACTATTACTCAAAATAAGAGAGAGAGTAGTACTGAAAGTGGAAGAGAGAAATTATTTCTTAGCCATGTCCAGGATGGTAGCCAGTGGAAGCGGTGGAGGAATGACTGGTGGCTCCTGTGATGGAAATGGTGGAAGAAAAAGAAATCGTGAACGTCGAATTCCTTTTCTGAGGCCCCCGGTGACAACATCGTCGTCCAGTATTGGACAACCAAGTGATGATGATGCTGATGAGGACGAAGTTCAAAGTGAACTTGCCAATGCTGCCCTTAACTCTATGGCTTCCCTGGAAGATTCTATTCCAATGAAGTCAGTAATCTCGTGTTGTGTCGTGTTTTCTTATTTTAATTCCCATGCATCTTAAGATTTGTTCTATTCATCTTTACCCAATGTTTTACAGGAGAGGACTGTCGAATTTCTACAAAGGAAAATCGAAATCATTTGCGAACCTGAGCGGCAAAGAATCACATTTGAAAATGGAAGACTTGGAGAAACCAGATACCCAGGTGAACAAGAGAAGAAGACAGATGGTGGCAGAGGCTCTAAGCAGGGAGAATAACAGACCCTCCTCACCGGCTATGGGCTCGAAGAAAGATGAAGGGGGAAGTAGCAAGAACAACAGCAATGGACAAGATGAAAGTGATGATCAGTTAATTTGATGATCATGATCATCTATCAAAATATGCATGTCTGCTATTTAGGGTTTCCCCTCTTTTTCATTTTTTTTCTTTCTTCTGTCTTTGGAGTACTGGTACTATAATAAAACTTTGCTTTTGCTGCATTTAATTTGATCGCTTGATATAAGTTTTTTTTAGCACTGTTTTGTTAGTATTTGGGGTAATCGGTTGGATTTGAAGGTAGGATCACAAATAAATCAAGTACGTACTAGCGCTCACGAGATCACTACAAGAGAAAATAGGATCACGCATAAATCAAGTGCCATGGCTCACGAAATTACTAGAGGAGAAAAATAATTATTCTTTCTTATCTTTATCAATTGGTTAATAGAACATAAATTCACGATTCTTTCTACCAAAATATCAATTTTTGTATAGTACATGAATCTTCTTCAGATACAAAAAAATTAAATTAATTTCTTGAATAATCTTTGTTCAATTCGGTAATTTCATAGCTTCTGGTTCATGAAAGTTTTACCATGAATGAAGCAACTTATTAATATTTTGTAGATGGATTAATATGTAAGAGAGTATATAAATCAAGAATAATTTAATATTAAGGGTCTGTTTGTTTGCAAGAATGAAATTTGGATGGAAAGAATATAAATTTCGGGGAATTAAATTGCCTAGAAATTGTTTTATTGAGAAATGTCAATTAATTGTGTTTGATTGATATAATTTTTAACATAAAAAGTATTGAAATTTTGGATCTTTTGATATTCGTTTAACTTTATTTTTTATGAAAATTGTCGATTAAAATGATAAAATTTGTTACAATTGGGGATAAAACTTGTTTCCATTGACAAAAAAAAAAAAAAAAAATAGAAAAAAAAAGTAGTGGTGGGAAAAGTTTTTCCTCAAAAACCAAGAAAAATGACAAGGTTGGGCGGAAAACCATTTGCCAAGAAAATTTTACCTATTAAACAAGCAAAAATGTGAAAAACGGAAAACAAAATCCTAGTTCCATAAAAAAAGAAATATTATCAAACAGGGCCTAAGCATATTGAATTCATAATAATCAACTGCAAAGATGGAGATAAAGGTTGTTTGTAGGGAGTGAAATTTAGAAAACTTCAATAATATAACGTAATAAAATATTTAAAGCAGAATATGATAAATTAAGTTGTGCTCGGCGAGTAAATCATCCTCCATTCCATTTTATTACAAACTATCATGTGTTAATGATTTGATTTTATGAAATTGCAACAACCTTACAATCTAAAACACATCCTAAATAAGTAGAGAATTTGGTACAAAAATCATTAATCCATCGAATAAATCATTCAGCATGCGATTTTTTCTTTCTTTAGATTATGGGTTAATTTCACAAATGGTCACTGAAGTTACCTGAAAATTTCAAAACGGTCACTGAAGTTTAAAAGTTTCAAAAACGGTCACTGAAGTTTGAAATTTCTTTCAAAACGGTCACTGAATTTTCAGATTTTTTGGCCAAGTTTGAGGCAATTTTTCGGCAACTTCCGACCATCAAAACCGTCGATTTCGAATACCGTTGGAAAGCTCACGATGTCCTCTTCAATTACCACCAAAAATCTCCCCAAGACTCCAAGTAATTCGGCTGGAATAAACCCACGAAGTCGGCAACCGAAAATTATGAAAATTTGCCCAGATTTTCAGATTTTTGGGGCAAGTTTGAGGCAATATTTCGGCAACTTCCGACCTCCAAAACTGTCGATTTAGGATACCGTTGGAAAGCCCATGATGTCCTCTTCAATTACCACCAAAAATCTCCTCGAAACTCCAATTGATTCGGCCGGAATAAACCCACGAAGTCAGTTACCCAAACTGGGCAGATTGTCGGACTTTTTTGCCCAGTTTGGGTAGCTGACTTCGTGGGTTTATTCCGACCAAATCACTTGGAGTTTTGGGGAGATTTTTGGTGGTAATTGAAGAGGACATCGTGGGCTTTCCAACGGTATCCGAAATCGACAGTTTTAATGGTTGGAAGTTGCCCAAAAATTGCTTCAAACTTGCCCAAAAAATCTGAAAATCTGGACAAATTTTCACAATTTTCGGTTGCCGACTTCGTGGGTTTATTTCGGCTGATTCACTTGGAGTTTTGGGGAGATTTTTGGTGATAATTGAAGAGGACATCGTGGGCTTTCCAACGGTATCCGAAATCGGTGATTTTGGTGGTCGGAAGTTGTCGAAAAATTGTCTCAAACTTGGCCAAAAAATCTGAAAATTCAGTGACCATTTTGAAAGAAATTTCAAACTTCAATGACCGTTTCTGAAACTTTGAAACTTCAGTGACTGTTTTGAAATTTTCAGGTAACTTCAGTGACCATTTGTGAAATTAACCCTTAGATTATTGATTATTCCACCGAATGCCATTTTTCACTTCCAAAAAAATTCTAGAAAAAGTGTTCTATTAATTTGTCTTTATGTGAGGTTATTGTGGACTTTGGTCGACTGAATCATACAAAAAGTCAAGAATAGCTTAGCGAAGACAGAGAAAAAATTAGTTCTACTTTAAAATTGTTTGATCTTAGGTTGACTGAGTTTCTTTTCACGTACCGTGGACTTAGTTCATGACTTGAACTCTTTTTTTTTTATATTGTGCTTGTTTGTTTTACATAATCTTCTTAATTATAATTTAATTTTAACTATACATTTCATAGGTACTGCAGCTATTATCAATTTATCTATTATTCAACGCTTATTTATATTTGTTAACAATTTGAAAAACTTATAATTTATATGTGATATGCCCATATTTGGACCGTGTTTATAAACGTTCAATGTCACTTTTTATTCATATATTTCGAGGGATTCACCAGTATTTTTCACTTATTCATCACCGTTTCTTTTTATCTATTTATAATTTGAACCGTTTATAAAGACTTTACACATATTGATAGTTCAGTACAATTATGATAGCTTTATGCTTTGGTACCCTTTCTATGGTACTTTGATAGGCATTTAAAGTTGAGATTGAATAACTTGCTTTATGTAAATGTAACATTTCAATTTACAGCGCATAATGAGTTCGTAAATCGTATTTCATAAGTATTAAATTAGCACTAATGACTATTGTACATGTTCGGGTTAATTTGTGGTTAGAAATAAATTTTAATCATGTACAACATGCATTAAATTATGACTAATGACTATTGGTTTTATACATGAAAATCTCGACTTGGAGGTGAATTAAGAATAAAAGAAAATTCTAGACTTAAATTGGACAAAAGGATGGAAGTGCATTATTTCCGGGAAGTTCGACGAGTTAATTGAAAGCTTTGGAAGAGGTTGGGATCAAAAGTGGACGAAAAAAATGGGTGTCAAACATAGACTTCATGGTTTTTGCTTGTTTGTAGCACGGTTTGGAGACTTTTTGAGACTACTAGTGTAGACACGTGCGATGCACGTGCTGTATTTTAATTGGATATTTAATAGTTTGGAGTGATTTGAAGATATTTTGTTTACTTTGTTTGTATAAATGTATGATGTAATATAATTGTGAGATTTTGTAGCAAAGCATGTTCATTTTTTCTTTCACATTTCTTTTCTTTTTCCTTCTTTAGTTTCTTTAGTTCTTGTAGTGTATCAAATACAGTAGAGTGATTATAATTTGAATATTACAATTGTAACCAGATGAAACATGTGGAAGAAGCAACGTGTAAGAAAACTCATAGAAAGCAAAAAATATAGCATAATTCATGAAGTTGAAAACTAAATGTAATAATGAGAAACGGGAATTGTTAAATAAAGATATATTAAAACCAGCATACATGTTATGTACACTAAACTGTAGAAAACAGGTCACATTGGCAAAACTTTTGATATCCAAAGGTATCGCCACCAATAGTTTACCATCAAGAAATCGAAAATCACGATGAACATTTGAATGTTGAATCAATCTCAAATTCTGAGCCAAAAAGAAAGAAAAAAAACCTGCATCAGAGCTTCAAACATAAAGAGGGAAAACTACAATTTACGTAGGTGTCCAACTTCCATTGGTGGGACAGACTTTATACACCATAAACATTGGAGTTTCATTGTTCACAAGTTCTTACTGTTTCGCATCACGCGTCTTGGAAACTTCGCCTAATATATCTTTCGAACGACCTTTTACATCCTTCTGAATATAGAGATATATACTTTTATATTTGGTGCAATCTTTAGTGATATATATTAGTTTTTATCTATCGCTTCCTTTATAGAGATATTATTGACTTGCAGCTAAAAATTGATCTAATTTATCTCTGAGAGAAATAATTAGCACATAAAAAATATCAGTTGGCAATATAAAACATTAATGAATATATTAATTTCAAGAATTTGATGCTTGCTTTTATTTGCTATTGTTTTAGATAATTACATATAATTAATATAAAAAAAGAAATAGTAAATTGCACGTTTTCTCCACTTAAAGCTATATTTAATTAAGTTCATGTATGTAGATATCCCGTCCTCATGGTAACAATATTCTATTTGTTATTACATTACTTGTTAACGATCCATCCACACGAACAATTTATGAGGCATTACACGTATTAAAAGGCCAAATTGATATATATATATATATATATATATATATATATATATATATATATATATATATATATATATATATATATATATATATAGAGAGAGAGAGAGAGAGAGAGAGAGAGAGAGAGAGAGAGAGAGAGAGAGAGAGAGAGAGATTATCTTGTTCTTGAGCTTAGTTCATGACCCGAACTCTATTTCATAATAGAAACCCATCTAAGTTATATGGAGATTTGGTTTAATATAATTATGATAGTTTATGCTTTGATACGCTTTTTATATTACTTTAATTGGTAGGTGCTCAATGTCGAGATTGAACTAGCAATGATATTTTTCGGTTGCTATATCTAAAATCTTGTAGGTTTCTAATTATATAACATAATGAGTTATAAGTAAACTTTGCGCCCTAGTTTGATAAGTATTAAATTAGCCTAAATAGTCGAGTTTGCAACCTTAATGCATCAAATTATAAATCAAGTAACGATATCATAAATATTTTATGATCGTGCGTATTGGTGACGCGTTGATCACAACACACTTTCGAAAGAGAAATTATGTCAACTTTCAAAACTCGAATTTCAAATTTATTGTCCCTACTTTTTTTCTTTTTCAATATCACCTACGTTGCCACCACTGCTACCCACATTCATCATTGTCATTGCCAACCACCACAACCATTGCTGCCCACCTTTCATATTTCAACCCCAAGCCCTAAAGTCGTTTTTTTTTCTTTACTTTGCATCAGTCTGAGATTGGTTATTGTGGTGGTTTGTGTTCTTAAATTGTCACTTTGATGGTGTGGCTATAGTGATGGGTAGTGTAAATCTAGCTATTGAAGGTGATGGGACTGTAAATCGTGGACGAGGTGGAGTTTGATCGGAGATGTTTCGTTGGTGGTAGTGGTGACAACGTCATATTAGATTGGTTTGTGAGGGTGTCTCGATGACGTAACATAATTTATTACAAGTATTACACTTTGTATAATAACACAACGATGGTAATAGTAGTGGCAACTATGATGCAACCAATATCATTAAAATCGGTCCAACCTGACCGACTCAATCGGGGAAATCGGAAATCAGGTCCAAAATTGGGCCAATCAAGTTGGATTAACTGACTATAACAAAAATCGTTTAAAACCCATTGAACCGGGCGGTTTAATTGTAAATTGGTGAACCAGTGCTAGTTTTTTAACCATTTTGATCAATTTTAATCTAAAATTCTTTAACTTCATTAATGGGCTCATTCATTACAATCAAAGGCCCATAAGGAAATCATGGATGACATGCTAGTTTTAGAATTATGCTACGTGTACCGAACTTTTTACATAATCTTTTACCGAATTGATAAGTGGCGGCCCTCTATTGGGGAGGAGCGACAGTGGCCTCAGGTGCTCCCCAATAGGGGGCTGCTACTTGTCAATTCGGTAAAATATTATGTAAAAAGTTATGTACAAATAGATTTTTCCCTAGTTTTATATATGCTCTTCTCTCAAATGGTATTGGGATGGTGGGATAGCAAAAAAGATATAAAATTGTCCATAAAAATCATTTTCCAAATGTATGTCTAATTGTCTAATTTGATTTTGGGTCTTAGCCAATTAACAAACATAAATTTACTTTTTTATTAGTAATATGAAAATGAAAAATAAATATATTGTTTTTATAGTATTTTTTGTTTGTGTGTTTATTTATCTATTTATTGTATTTAGTTCGACCCTCATTCGATCCCGATTGAATATTTTGGCCTTTGACCCTTTACCTTTTTCAAGTCGATGCTCGAGTCGATTTTCAAAATATTGGATGTAACACAATTTATTACAAGTGTTGCACTTTATGCAATGACAAGATGGAAGTAGTGTAACAAAATTTGTTGTTAAGTATTACACAATGTGTAAAGCATTGATGATGGTAGCGGCATCGTAATACAATTTGCTACAAGTCTTACATGTATCGACAATGGTGGCGATGACTCAAAATGTGTTGTACATGGAATGTTCTTTGGAAAATTAGCTCGCTTCCATTTTCACTGTAATGTTTGGCTCGATAATCCTACTACAAGCATTGTAAATGTTCTTGCAGCAGACACTCATGAATGATATTTTGTTACCTTAATTATTATTTTTTTAAAAAAAGGGAAAAACGGCGAAGCACACGTGTGTTACAAAAAAATAGTGTATAAAAAAATAAGTGCACAAAAGAAAAACAATATTTTTGTGTTAGAAATGAATAGGATTATGATAAATAGTTTGGGTCGATGGAGTTGAGCTATAGTTTGTTATATTGTGCATTGGCGAGGGATGAAAATTCCCGCCCTACATTACCAAGTAATTAATATCTGTTTGAATCAGATTAAAATCTGATTTTAATATAAGTTAAAGTCAAACAATCAATATTAACAATATTTTTCATAGGTCCCACATCTTTTCAATCGCACATTTTAAAAATATAATTTTAATCCCCACCAAACACCCTATTAATTAAATGGGAAGGTAAATAAGGAATTTTTAATTTCACTCTTGCCCCGACTCTCAAAAATTCTCGGTGCATTGAAAATGATAATTATTGTTCCGATTTATCTCGTTGTCATCCCTACTGCCCTAACTTTAATCTTTAATGTTTTTTTTTTTTTTTTTAAAACTTTAATCTTCGAGGAGATAAAATTGTTCATAAATTGGTCCCTTTCTTTTGCATATTTTCTCCAAAGGCCCTAATAACAAAAATGGCTTCTATCTTCACACCCAGGTGCCCTTCCCCGACATTTCATTTTTGGCCCAAGACGGCTAAACAGGCACCCGGTAGCTCCAAAATTTTACGCACGGCAGCGCGAATGGAGTCCTCATCCGTAGCCGCCAATGCAGCCGCGGACTCCACCACCGATCACCAGGATTCGGAGAGCTCCGTCGCAGACACGGTAGTACAGTACGTGGTGCTGCGACGGGACCTAATCGACACATGGCCCCTGGGGAGCGTGGTGACGCAGGGATGCCATGCCTCTGTCGCCGCCATATGGTCCAACAAGGATGATGCTCATACTCTCCTCTACTGTTCCCCCTCCAATCTGGATTCTATGCATAAGGTTAGTAAACTATTCTAACTCAATTTATCCCTTTTTTAATTTCTACTTTAGATTTTGGCACTTCGATTTGGATGAGTTGATTTAACTTCTGTGATTCCACAGTCTTTGATTAAAACTTCAGAAAAAATAAAGGAAAACCTTGTACGGTTGAAAGTTCACGCTAAGTTTTACTAGGTAGAAATCTTAAAACTGAAATAGTAAAGTAAAATAGTCGACAGAGGAAGACAGAGGTGGTTGACATGGATTTGCATGAAATTGACAAATCTCCATTGCACAGATACCTAACCCTGTTAGGCTGGGATTGAATAACTGACACTCTTTGATTAAAATTTGTTTTTATTATGAACCTTATTAGTATTAATTTGGTAATTAGCTGTTACCCGTCCAAATTCCAAATTTAAAATATGGTAACAATATTTTGTAAGTGATTAAATCAAATCACTGATTGAATTAGCGAACAAATTGTTCATATTAATCTTAGTGAAGGCTGTGCATATCTGTATCGATTGTTTTTAAATTTAGTTTTAGATTGTTTTCTGTTGACCGGGGGACGTGTGTAATTGAAAATCCATGCACATTCACATGTCCTAGTGAGATTTTTGCCCAAGAACTTAGCTATGTTGTTCGCAAGTTCTATGGTTTATTCTTTAGTTCATTATTGAGACTTACTGAGAGCTCATTTCCGTGGAAGATGGTTTGGAAATGTAAACTACCTCCACGAGTGGCATTTCTCTTATAGACGGTGGTCAGAGGACAGGTGTTAACGGTGGATGATCTTCGTACAAAGGGTTTCTGTATTATAGAGTGGTGCTATATGTGTAAGAGAGATGGGGAGACGATTGATCACTCGTTTCTTCATTGTGATGCTGCTCGTTTTCTGTGGAACGATATTTTAGCATCACAACATATGGATTGGATATTGTCGAGACGTATGGAAGACACATTAAAGGCATGGAGGAGAAAATTTCGAGACAAGAACAGCAAAATTGTTTGAAATCTTATTCCGGGTTGCATCGTTTGGTGTGTGTGGAGAGAAAGAAACAACCGTTGTTTTGAAGACCAATTACCGACAACAGAACAGTTTAGGGAATTGTTTTATTTAACTTTGTATACTTGATTTAATGCTGCGGCCATTAGGCATATTGACGGGCTGCCTGATTTTATGTCCTTTCTTTCTAATTTAAGTTGATAATACACTTCCTGTGTATTATGCTTTTTGATTAATAAAATTTCTATTACCTTTAAAAAAAAAAAAAAAGTTCTTATGGTTTATACAGTGGGATCAGATAGTTAACGACACTAGGCCCCTGATGGATTGCGCATGTGGTTCACTGGCAAAGGAACTTTTCACATCCATGTTTTATCCTTCTTTCTTTGGTTGGTTGGTTGGGGATGGAGGTGGGGAGTTATTTGTTGGAGCACCCACATTTGATCATTAAGGTAGACACTAAAATCTTTGACTAATCATGAAACCCTTTAGTCGATTCTATTAGGATTTTTCTTGAAACATCTAAAATACTTCTTATAAACTTGTACTATGAGAATAAAACCCTTTAAATGCTACCTAATCCTACTTCACTGAGCCCCCACCCCCAAAGATTTCCAATGCCCATGACCTCAAAACCAAGCATATCTTTGCAAACGGGTGTGAAGTAATTGGACAAGCAAAAAATAAAATAAAGATGGGCACTTCATCTCTTTCTAAGTGGTTACTGCTATTCTGATAATGTTAGATCTTCGTTCTGTATCAACATTACAATTTAGGACTTAGCTCATGTTACATGAAGCCTATGGAAGATTTCTTTTATTTTTGTTGACTTAACAATGTTTTTATAAAATCTGGTATATAATCATATGCTACATTGCACAATTAATGCCAGAAACTGATGGTGTATAATCTGACATATCTATTGCATCTGCACAATATTAGCAAAAACAAAGGTGGGATAGTGGTGTTTTACTTGTTAGATGCTTGAAGCAAGTTGTTTTCATTGGGGTGGATAATGGAACGTTGGAAATAAGTTCTATGTGAGAGCGACATGATGATATTCTTTTTGGACTGTCAAGAATAAAGATGTTTGGAGGTTAAATTGAGAAAAAGCATACCAAGGTTTGGGATGGTAACTTATGGAACCAAAACGGTGAAGGGGGTGCGGTTGTGGTTAAATTGTTTACCAGGGCTGAAGCATTATTTTACACATACGTTGTCTTGCATTATGTAATTACAGCCGATTTAATAATGTGTAGTTGGTATATATCTGTTTACTTTACATGACAGGTGGCTTAATAGCCATCTGCTACACATCTGTTATGTAACATTGAGATGGCATTATAGCTGTCTACATTCTATGCGTGGACAAGGCCTGATGGCCATCTGTCTTACATTTATACTGTGCAATCTGTGGATAAGCTGTCTTGCATTTATCCTATGTAAGCGGCAGATGAGCCTTGAACATTTTGTATTTGACATTGCCCTGCATGTGACGGATTAACCACGTGTCATGCATAGAGTAAACGTTACAGTCTGCCCTTTATGCTTTGGGCAAATGAAGCCATATTTGTGATACAAAATGACAGCGGAATTTGATTTAATATGATTTGAATGTTTTGGCCAAGTATTACATTGAAATCAATTATTAATCCATGCCTTGCCTTCGAAAATAATAGAATCGCTATATCAATTTAATGAAAAAAAGATGTTTACATTGTGAAAATAGAATTTGTATACTACTTTGGATGGATGAATGGGTGGATGTGACATTGTGTTTGCATGTGCATGAGAAGGAAGCTTTGGCCATTAGTTGGGAGCCTTACCTTGGGCTTGCTTATTAAGTATCCAGGTTTGGGTTAAGTTATATGATATTATCAGTGGACATGTGCAATCCAGCGTAGGAAAAATTTTAAAAAAATAAAATAAGGAGAGATAAGTTGGGTAACTATACGTGGCATCTTTTTGATGTAACAACATTTTTCTTATCATTTCTACTCAATCTATAGTCATGTTTTATCCTGTGTACTCGTGTAATTAGCATTGACTGGGAGCATGTTTCAAATTCTGAATCTAGGATCAACTCAATATGTTTATCGTACACCCCATACCCTCCTAGAAGTCAAGCATCCCATGCGAGTATTTCTGGGATGCAACGACCTGTCCGATACATCACAAGCCTTTGTTGTGTGTGCGGTTACATCCACTCTGCTGTTTTGAATTCATTGAATTATGTGGAAACTGTGTATTCTGTTTTTCTAATCTTTTTCCCTAATACTTCTGCTATCTGATTTGATCAAATAGTAGATGGGAGAGTTATCAGTGTGCTAATGACAACTTTCTCGCTGGTTGAGCAGGTTACTCTTGAAGTCAAGGGTGAAGCCCAGATATTGAACTTATCAGAGAAGCTAAAAGCTGCCGGCATCGCTCATAAGCTGTGGGTTGAACAACCCGAGAACTTTCCCACATGTTTAGCCACGAAACCTTATCCTAAATCCTTCGTGTCATCATACTTCAAAAAGCTTAAACTCTGTAAGTGATAAAAGGCTCAGGGGCCAATTCGGTATTTTATAATTAAATTTTGGCGCTTGGTTCCTCCAGAGGAGACTTCATCGACAATATGATATGCAAACCAGACTGCCGGTCTGTGCTCTCATCGTAAGGATGCAAGTACTATCCCATACTTTAGTATGGTTTGAGCAGTCTCAATTGTCATCGAGTTGAATAACTCCACTTAATATTCAACTCAAGAGGAGATACTGAAACTACAACGCCTTGATTTGATCAAGCTGCTGAGTATTTGAAAACAGGCTTTAATGAGAAAATATTAAATGATATGCACGTGGGAGGTCCGTGATGATGTATAACTAAAATCCTTTATACAGAACCATAAAAATAGAAATATGAAATACAATGGTGCAATGTTAGATAAGCTCGACCAGACAGTACTAAAATGATTAAAATAAGTTTAATTTTCTTATCCGTCATCAGTTCTGTTCAATACGCAACCATAGACATGTTTTCACTTGGGCTCCTGTAAGGATATGACAGTTTCAAAGGCCCCGGCAAGTGCTTTAACGTTGTTCTTCCTCTGCTCTCGAAGCTTGCTTGCAGTCTCCTCAATTACATCATTCGAAACTGAGGATTCCTTCTTCTTTTCGCTGTCTTCTTTTTTCGACTCCTCATTTTCAGTCTCGGGCTTAACTTCCTCAACTACTTCTTTCATTTCTTGTTCCTCAGAGTCAGTAGTTTCACTTCCATCCAATGCTATTTCTACTTCCTTCTCTTCGACTTCGACTTCTGCCTTTGAATTATCTTCAAGAATTTCATCAGTTTGTGTGTGATTGTTTTCATTCACAGTGTGTTCTAATTCAATCTTTGGTTCGTCTTCTGGTAATTCTTTTGTCTCGACTCCAAGGGAGACCTCTGGCTCTTCTGAAACCGTATACGATTCAATAGTCACAACATCCTCGTCCGTGATGTTCTCGGGTTCAGCCTGCCTTGTAATACTTATAGGCTCCTCATCTTCCACTACTAAATTTTCAGGTCCCAATTCATGCACTGTCTCTTCATATTCAGCATCAGCAACTGAAGATTCATGGTCATCTTGTCCTATTTCAACTTGTAATGCATCAGATTTATCAGGGCTACTGACTTGTTCTATTGTTATTGAACCACTATTTGCAGTGTCTTGTTTATTATTGCTGGGGCTTCCCTTCTTGGCAGTACTCAAAGCTTTCGCAATAAAAAAGCGTTCACCGGTAACCTTTGTCGGTGTCTTCAACAACTTATCTCGAATAGATTTATGCGTAGTTGTCATCGGTTTACTCGAAGATGAGGAAGATCGAATAGCAGGACTAGATGAAAGGCGTGTTTTTTGAGTACCAGAAGGGGACGGAGGCTTGTCGAAGGATCTCCTTCTTGCAAGATTAGGCTTGTTGGCATTGTGAGTCGAAGACGGTTTCTTGCCAAGCTGTTTAGTACCATCAAGACCTGAACTTATTGTAGGCTTGAGATAATTTGGTACACATTTATCTGATGCAGATTTTTCAGGAGAGCTTGGTTTAGAGTTGGGAGTTTTTTTGGGGTATGAAGGGGAAGTTCTCCTTTTCTCCTTTCCAGGAGCAGTCTCTCTTGTTCTTGTTGCCATTTGTCAATTTCTTTATAACCTGCATTTAAGAAGCATATTTGCAACATCAAATTTGGCTCAAATCTCTCCTCACCCACAATTGATTCAAAAAGAAATTCATGATCGAGATAGCGGATCAAAAGTTACTACCGAATCGTTAATAGCACTATCTTCTATGTCGTGTATATTTTTTTTTATCCTGTCGTGTTCTAATGATTTTTCTTATGACATTGAGACAAAATGACTCTACCCCACCCCCCCCCCCCCACCCCCACAAAAAAAAAATGTAAATAAAATTGGTCAACCAAAACTGTTTTTCTCTGGATCATGTAGGAAAAAACTAAAGAAATGTTAGAGGAAAATCAATAACATTGAATTGTTGACATAATTTTTTATTTAAAAAAAATACAAAAATAATAAAATTAAAACCTCTATAAATGATGAACACAAGAAGTCTATTATAGGATTATGCATCCACCTAACATTTTCTTGCCATTTACAAATACGAATATATAAAGAAAAATAACAAGAATGAGCTACGATAATGAATTTACAACATGTTGATCAACTCTCTATCTTTTTAAGCTTATTTCTTATCAATATTAACATCACATTAAACATAAACCAAAAGTTTATAGGACAAGAAATTAAATTTCTGAAAATCTAGAGAGAGAGAGAGAGAGAGAGCACCTTGTATAAATAAAAACGATGAAAGCCATTTGGATTGAAAGTTGATGAATGAGAAAAAAAGAAAGGATTATTAGTAGCCAAATATGGACATACATATGATAGATAAAAAAGAAGGGATTATTAGTAGCCAAATATGGACATACATATGATAGATGGTTAAGTTATATGAGCGGAAATCATGCACGGCCCAAGGCACTAATTGCCACATTTTGACCATTTCAAACCACACATATATGTGTATGTACACATCCATTAAGTTATATAAAAAATGATTCAAGTACAAAAAATTTTTATCAGAAATTTGAATTCCCACTTACATAGAGTGGACCCCATGTATAAAATATTGAATCTCTGTACCTATAGCAAAGTCTTATATTGTGTCCTCTTAAGTTTTAAGACCCTTTGTTTTTGTTAGATTACATATATAAATGCATTCAAAAAATCTTAAAAGGCCTAGCTCGTGTTCATATGGATTGAGCTGGCTTGATTCCACCCGTTGGAATCCTTAGGCTTAGAGCCAGATAAGGACTTCGAGATAACATTAGTCTAAATAAATGCTAATATTTAAAACTTGAGTAGGTAAAAAAAACCACACAATTGAAGTTTGTATAATATTTTGATAAAAAAATTAAGATAATTATATTTATTTTTAATAGTTACATCACATTTTAATTGCATTACAATGTCTCAATTTTTATTCATTATAGTCCTTATATCCATTACATTTTTTTTTTCTATGCACTCTTATCATCAACATTCTATTAATTAACAAATCTGGTTTCTAATAACGTTTCATCCAAAAAAATCGTTCGAAGTGCATAAAATGATTTATTTAACCGTCATATTTTTAAAAAGCAATGAATAATAAAGTACGGCGAAATATTTTTTCTTCATTTCAGAAGACAAAACAATTTTTTTACAGAAAATAATAGTAAAGACAAGATGTGCTAATAATGGAAGGCTAACAAGATTTGATGGGAAAAAGAGTTCGAGAGTATGTTTGATTCACTCCATTTTCTAAGGAAGTAAGAATTTCTTTTCCATTTTCCTACTTTTAGCTTGTTTGATTGACTTTTTTCTCCCTAGAATTTCCTTTTTTGCTTTTGCTCACACGCTTACAAATGCATTGATTTTGTGGAAAATGAATTCTCGCCATTTTGGTGGGAATTGTCTTTCCAGGTTCTGTCGTGTTTTTTTGTTTTGTTTTTGGAATTAGAAAAAATTCTAGATACAATGGTAAAAAAAAAAAAATCCACACTTTTATTGACAATCTACGTGCAAAACAAAGTCAAACGAATGATATTCGGTATTGTTAATTTTTTTTTACAATTTTTTATTTTTTTGCAATTGGAACAAATTCTAGACCCAATAATAGAAAAAATTATCATTTTAATGGACAATTTCCATAAGAAACAAAGTTAAACGGATATCAAACTTTCAACATTTTTCAGGTATAAAATTATACCAATCAAATACAATTAATTACAATTCACAGTAAAATAATTTCTAGACAATTCAATTCACTGTAAAACATTTTCTTTCTACCAATTTTTCACATTTGCAATCAAACGGACCCTAAGTGTTATAATGATCAAAGATTGAGAACTTTAAGAGCAACTAAAATATATTGCTGACAAAAATAAAATAAAATTGGGTTGTGATATAATTATCCAAAATTTAATTGCATCCTAAACCTAAGAGAAGAAAATAATTTCAAAAATTACAATTAATCACTACAGATAAGAAATTTTTAATTAATTTCAGAAAAATAAAAATTCACTAGAAATCACGACATTTTCTATCTAATTGCAAGTTTACATTATACATTTTTAGTACACTTCAATACTTGGCATATAATTAACCCAAGTTCACAAAAATCAAGCCCTGTTTGTTTGGTATTTTAAGGAGAATTTTACTGTTGCTTAGGGGTATCAGTTGCAATATTTGACTACTTTGTCTCCGGGTGGGACCCACTTTTAAAAAAAAAAAAGGGTCAAAAAATTCATTTTTACGTTAAAATAATGTGAAACAAACAGGTTGTAGGGTTGCAAACCATTTCTAGGAATAAAATAGCAAGCATCACCGTCAACATCGAAAAGAAAAGCTACAATAACATCTACAACAAGAGCAATTAGTCAAACATCTTGAAGTATATTTTCACTCATCTGTACTAATTTATAGGTTGTTACTTTTGACGAGCATAAATTCTTCCCGAAGGTCTCCATGACCTTGATGTCTTATTGGGTAAAATCTCCCCCACACATTCTTAGAACAAGCAACGACGATTATGCTCTCATTGTCATATGTACAGATGCATCAGTATTCTGTTTCAGAATTCCAACTTATCAACAAAATTTTATACGGTTTTCATCTATCAGGACAGTGCGAGTACCTATTTTAATCAGTTGAAGACGAGATTGCTATGAGTTTTAAGTTGTGGATGATGTTACACCAGACTTCATAAGTGAGGGACTAGTTTGAAATTTTAAATATACAATAAACGTCGTAAGCGCTTAGCGAGGTTCGGGCTTCGTCTGCATACGCCGCCGACTATATATACACAAGTCTAAGCCGCTTCACAAAACCAAACCCATTTTCTTCCATTCAATTCAGGTTTTTCTATAATTTCACACTTTTTCTTGAATCAAAAACCCTATATCAAAAGGAAGGAAAGAAGATGCCGGGGTTGACATGCAACGCCTGCAACAAGGAATTCCAGGACGAGACCGACCAAAAGACCCATTATAAATCCGAATGGCATCGCTACAACCTCAAACGCAAGGTGGGCTTTTTATGCTTTCTTATTCTTTATTTTTTTTGTGGGCACTCGACGTTTCAGTGTATAATTTTGATTTGTGCAGCTTTCAAGAATTATGAATGATCGGGTTTTACCTCAGGAATTAGGCATATATGCAAGTGATAATTATTCTGCGGCTGCAAGAATGAGCTGTAGAGAGAAAAATACTAGTGTGCAGGGGAAAATTAATGGATTTATAAATTTTGATTTGCTCTACGTGCATTCATCTGAAAGATTTGAGCTTTTTGGGAACTTGATTTTGTGAAATTATATAATAGGGTAACAATATTTCTTTCGTTTTTTGTCCATTCTCAGTATTTGGGTGGCACGGAGAAGGCCAGGATTTTAATTTTTTTTTTCTTTTGTGTTTCATTTGTGGGAAATTATGAGGGAATTACATTGGAACATAAATGAAAATCTATAAAGAACTTTTTGATTTGGAAATTAACTTTTGATTTGAAGTCTCGACACTATTCAAAACAAAGGCTTTTAATTATTACTATTCTATATTTGGATGTTGTGGTTCAATGGGGTTTTTTTTACACCTGCCGTTTAAGCTCTGGAGACATTCCTTCTCCAATGCATTTGCTACATGGTAATTCTTACCTTTTGAGATGCCGCGTGCTTCATAGATTGCTATAGAGCTTGGTATATTGAGAAAAGATCCTTGTGGCTACTACATGTTATACTCCTTTATATATTATGCAAATTACAACTATATAGATGATAAAAGTAAAAACAAGATTCTAAATTGAAGACTTATTATCGTGAATTTCAACCGTTGGCTACTATTTTAGCATGCTTGTTGGTGACCACATTTGAAGTACAGTATCAGTAGATGACAAGTTAATTCACTCAAACTGGGCTTCAGTGTTGGAATTTTCTCTTGGTGACTATTTTGTCTCGGGCTCCTTCCATCCTATCAGAGAAGAGTTTGTTGTCAGTCTGTTGCTTTGCCTGAAAAACATACTTCCTTTCTTTTTCTTCATTGTCATCTTCTGTCTTTGCTGATATGCTTAGTAAACTCTTTATAGAATCTGTTATTTTTATAGCTTTATATCTGATTTTGAATGTACATTGGAGATTTCCTGGATCTTTATATATCTTTAGGAATTTTGTGTGTTAATGAGCTGTTTGGCACAATTCAATATCACAATTTTGAGATCCTGAATATTTCCTTCAATGCACTGGATATTACATTTTTATCAACTTGTGTTCTATCTTATGAATCAGGTTGCAGGTGTTCCAGGAGTAACTGAATCACTTTTTCTTGCTAGACAATCTTCTCTTGCAGAAGAGAAAAAGAAATTAGATGAAACCCCAATGATGTATAGTTGTGGCCTTTGCGGCAAAGGATACAGAAGTTCCAAAGCTCATACTCAGCATCTGCAATCTAAAAGTCATTTGATGCGGGCTTCAGAAGGAACAAGCAACAATGAGGGTACTACAATAATCAAGCCACTTGCTCGTCGTGTTGGAAAAGAGTCTCCACATCATGTAGAGCAGGAAGTTGAAGAAAGTGAAGAGAGTGAATGGGAAGAGGTGGATTCAGAGGATGACTTAATTGGAGAAGCCACTGATTCTTTGACACAATTAAAGGTAAATGTGCACAACTCTAATGATGATATGGAGGAGGATGCGATGAATGATGATGACGAGGAAGTGTTGGATCCTTCTTGTTGCTTCATGTGTGATTTAGAACACGGTACATTAGAGAGCTGCATGGTTCACATGCACAGACAGCACGGCTTCTTCATACCAGATGTCGAGTATCTGAAGGATCCTCGTGGGCTACTAACATATATTGGCCTTAAGGTAATCCCCTTGTTGCTATGTCAAACTGAAGTTTTTGTGATAAAGTGTCTTCTTTTTTATTCATTTTTCATATCATCTATTTCTTTCTGTTTCTGTAATTTTTATAACATAAATTGCTTTGAGCTATATATTTTCCTGTTTAATTTTTCAGGTCAAGAGGGATTTTATGTGTTTATATTGTAACGACAGATGTCAACCTTTCAGTAGCTCAGAGGCAGTTCGGAAGCATATGGAGGCAAAAAGTCATTGCAAAGTGCATTATGGGGATGGCAGTGAAGAAGAAGAAGCAGAATTGGAGGAATTTTATGATTACAGTAGCAGGTTTTTCTGATAATTCTTATTCTTTCTGCTTCTTTGATCAAAGTTTAATATAAAAACAACTAAATTATTATGGTTGCCAGTGAAAGTAACCTGGGGAGTTTTTTTTTTTTTTGGATATAGCTATGTGGATACAGATGGGAAGCAGCTTATTGCAGTCGATGATACGAGCAACACTGTTGAACTTGGTAGTGGCGGCTCTGAGCTTGTTATAACCAGAAGAAATGATGGCACAACATTAACCACAATGCTTGGATCAAGGGAGTATTTAAGATACTACCGTCAGAGACCGCGTCCAACACCTGCAAATAACACTGCAATCACCGCTGCACTAGCCTCAAGGTACATACATATATGGAGCTCTTGTTTATCAAGAGTTCTGAGCGCCCATCTTAATAGGCCCCTCGGACCCCACCCCACTCCCCTTCCTCTATTCTTTTGCTCTGTGAGTCAACAAAAATGTTTTTCTTCTTCAGGTATAAGAGCATGGGTCTGGCAACTGTGCAGTCGAGAGAGCATGTGGTAAGATTGAAAGTAATGAAGGCAATGACTAAATCGGGGGTCGAAGCCATGCGTTCTAAGATTGGTATGAAGAGTAACGTTATCCGCAACCTCCCCAATAATGTACCGTATTAGCCTTGTCAGCATCTTGAGAAAACTTTTGGTATTTGTATTTTGTTTTGTATGGCCATCTTCAGTTTTTGATAGTGGATAAATTTTAAAAATTACTGAGATTTACGGCTCCCTGTGGTGCAAGTTTTTGATATTAAGCATCTGCTTCGTACTGCATATTTCTGTACTCCCTCCTTCAAATTATCAGTTGTTTCTGAACTACAGCCTGTTGTCAGGTAGGCTAATTGGGACTGTTTGATAACACACAACTTGATGCATTTAGCACGGCCCTGTTTTTAGGCTTCAGTCGAACTTTGCATTGTTGTATGAACAAGATTTTAACTTCTTTTCTTTCTTTATTTGTTTAATACTGTTTAATACAGTCTGAAATATGCAGTAATTGCAGTTGAAGTTTAATCTTAAGAGGATTTAAATTTTATAATACAATTTATATAGGTGTAAAAGGGAAAAATGAGATGTTGAAGCTACGATGGATGTATACCATATGCTTTCCTAAATATAATATTTGATACGCTTTCCTAAAAATGATATTTGTCCCCATTCAAATTGCTTTTTGAATTTACGACAAATAGTTTAAAGAATATAATAAGCCTTCAAGGAGGAAACACTAAAGCACAAGTGATTATTCCAAACTGATGGAGGTTGAAGCCGACAGGCATAGCTTGCACATTTTGATACACCGAGATGAATCAATACTTTCTTCCCTCGTCGTAGGTAGGGCTGAGCAAAGAAATCGTCAAACCGTAAAATCGAATCGAAATTGTTATTTTTTTAAACCATTGGTTTGGATCCACGTGGATCCGTCAACATTTTGATTTTCAACCGAATCAAACCACTTCAAAGTAGTTTGGTTTATGTTTCAATCTTTACATACCATCAACCCGTTTACAAAACAAAACAAAAAGAAAAAACTTGAAAATAAATTAATTTAAATTTTATCCAACCCAGTTAAAATTAAGCACATCCCAGTTAGAAAGATGCATTCATATTAGCATAACACAATTAAACTCAATACCTAAATAGATAATGGTCCATCCCATTAATTTGTACCCAAATACCCATTGGTCCTAAAATTCTTGAATGCAAAACTCCGAAATTGGGTGAGGTGTTGAACAACTGCTGCCAAACTATATTTATCGACTGTCCATTATAACATAGTAAATAATTATATCTAAATTTTAATTCAAACTCAACACATTTCTTTATCTTTTACTAATAATTTTCTTGAATTTCGGCTAAACTTCCATATCATTTTATCCAAAATTCCTTATATTTTGGTAATTGTTTTGACATTTTTTTTTTAATATTTGTGTTGTTTTGTTCTAATTTGTGCCATGCTCCCTTAAATTTTTAGCGGACAACATTTTTGTTTATTTGCAACTCAATTTTCTGGTCAGATCAATCAATCAAGTATTTATATTTTAACTTCATTCTTAGATTTTACTAATAATATATAGAATGATTTGGCGGATTACTTAAATTGTCATTTTTGAAATTTGACAAATGAGCATTTCGATAAATTACTTTGATGGAAATTGAATTCAAATAAAATACAAAGACTTTCCCCCAAATTATTAAAGATATGTTAGCTATTCAAATATCAAAAATTGTTTCTGAAACTACATTTTCTACCTGTGGTCAAATTCTTGATTCTTTTAAAAGTTTGTTGAATACAAATATGGTTGAAACGATGATTTAATTCATCAATATCTGGATGAAGTAGAAGCATTGAATAATTCACGAAATGTAATAGAATATATTATCGTATTTGGTCTTTCTATGATTTTCTATTATTGGTTGTTTCATATCATTTAACTATAGTTGATGGATTCATATATTATATTCTTATAATTATGGAGAGAATGAATCATGTGTTATGATTGCAAATATTGCGTCATTAATATCGACTAATAGGTTAAAATGGTTTTATTGTTATAAAAGAGAGAATAAAAGCCAATAGACTCTTCTGTGTGTATTATAATGAGAACCAAAACCCTATATTTATAGGACAACTATAGGGATACATATGATAATAATATTTAGGGCTGCAGGGGTACATGTGTCATTCACATTAAACCCTAATTTACTTTCCTTTTACAACACTCCCCCTTGAATGACACATTACAAAATATATGCCTCGTTAAAACCTTGTTTGATAAAAACCCAATGGGACAAAAAGAACAAACGAAGGAAAAAGAGTACAGTTATTTCGGAGTATTAAATATAAATGCTGCCTCATTAAAACCTTTCTAGGAAAATCCAGTGGGATAAAACCTAAGCGAAGGAAAAAGACTACAGTTACTCCCCCTGATGTTGATCACTGAAAATCTTTGAGTCGACGCATTCCAATCTCGTGAACCAATTTCTTGAATGTAGATGTTGACAGCGCTTTTGTAAATAAATCGGCCACATTATCAATTGAACGAATTTGTTGAATATTGATGTCGCCATTTTTCTGAAACTCGTGTGTATGAAAGAATTTTGGAGAAATATGTTTCGTCCGGTCACCTTTGATATAGCCTCCTTTGAGTTGTGTAATACAAGCAGCATTATCTTCATACAAAATTGTTGGACTTTCTTTTGTTGAAACTAATCCGCATGACTCTTAGATATGATGGGTCATATTCCTCAACCATACACATTCTCGGCCCGCTTCATGGATTGCAATGATTTCAGAATGATTTGAGGATGTTGCTGTCAATGATTGCTTTACAGATCTCCATGATATAACCGTTCCTCCACGTGTAAACACATATCCTGTTTGTGATTTAGCTTTATGTGGGTCAGAGAGATAACCTGCATCTGCATATCCCACTAAAGCTGATCCCGACTTTTGAGAATAAAATAATTCCAAATCAATAGTACCCTTTAGGTAACAAAAAATATGTTTAACACCATTCCAATGTTTTTGTGTTGGTGTAGAGCTATATCTTGCAAGGAGATTTACAGAAAAAGCTATGTCGGGTCGAGTACAATTTGCAAGATAAGTTAATGCTCCAATTGCACTAAGATATGGTACTTTAGGACCAAGAATCTTTTCTCCATCTTCGGGTGGACGAAAATGATCATTTTTTACATCAAGTGATCGAACAACCATAGGTGATGTCAATGGATGTGCATTGTCCATATAAAATCGTTTTAAGACTTTTTCTGTATATGTAGATTGAAGAACAAATAATCCTTCTGAGAAATGTTCAATTTGCAATCCGAGACAGAATTTTGTTTTTCCCAAATCTTTCATCTCAAATTCATTTTTCAAATAATCTGCAGTTTTGTTGAGCTCTTCAGAAGTTCCAATTAAATTTAAGTCATCAACATAAACCGCCACAATTGCAAATCCAATATTCGTTTTCTTTATAAAAACACATGGGCAGACATCATCATTTTTATAGCCTTCCTTCAACAAATATTCGCTAAGGCGATTATACCACATGCGTCCAGATTGTTTTAATTCATATAATGATCTTTGCAGTTTAATTGAGAACATGGTTCTTGGGCATGTATCATTTGTTTCACGCACTTTGAGTCCTTCAGGGACGTTCATATATATGTCACTATCAAGTGAACCATATAAATATGCAGTCACTATATCCATAAGGCGCATATCGAGCTTTTGTGACACAATCAAACTAATTAAGAATCTAAAAGTGATGGTGTCCATTACGGGAGAATATGTTTCCTCATAATCAATTCCTGGTCTTTGTGAGAAACCTTGAGCTACGAGTCGGGCCTTGTATCTTGTAATTTCATTGTTTTCATTTCTCTTTCGTACAAAAATCCATTTGTATCCAACAGGGATTACATTTTCAGGTGTTCGAACTACAGGTCCAAACACTTTCCGTTTCTCTAAGGAATTCAATTCCGCCTGTATGGCTTCTTTCCACTTTGGCCAATCATTTCTATTTTGACAATCTTTAACAGACAGTGGTTCAGGATCATCATTTTGCATAATATCAAGAGCCACGTTAAAGGTGAAAATATTGTCTATAACAACATTATTTCGTTCCCATAATTTATGAGATAACATATAATTTATTGAAATCTCTTTATTTTCGGACACTTGTGAATCTTCAAGAACCATATTTTCAATATTTGATTGATCGATTTTCTCCAATGTTATCTCTTCTGAAATTTTTGGTTGGTTTTTCTCTTGTACTTTTCTTTTTCGAGATACAGAGTCTTTTGAACCAATTGGTCGACCACGCTTATGGCGTATTTGAGATTCATTTGCTACAGCAAATTGTCCTGCAGGGACATCATTTTTTGCTGGAATATTTTCTGCTGGTATATATGATTTTGTCACTTTTCTCGTGTCAACAAATGCATCCGATAATTGATTTGCAACATTTTGCAAATGAATGATTTTTTCAACCTCTTGCTCACATTGATTGCTGCGGGAATCAAAATGACATAAAATTATTTCATTCCAAGTAATTTTACCTTGTTTATCAGGATATAGTTTTTCCCCTCCCAAAGTTGGAAAAATCATTTCATCAAAATGACAATCTACAAAACGTGCAGTAAATAAATCACCCGTTAAAGGTTCAAGATACCTAATAATGGATGGTGAATCAAAACCCACATAAATCCCAAGTCTTCGTTGGGGACCCATTTTAGTCCGTTGTGGGGGTGAAATAGGGACTTGAACAGCACAACCAAAAACTCGCAGGTGAGAAATATTAGGTTCATGACCAAATGCTAGTTGCAAAGGTGAATATTGATAATATGCAGTTGGTCTGATACGAACCAATGACGCAGCATGCAATATGACATGACCCCAAACAGAACCTGGGAGTTTTGTTTTCATAAGTAACGGTCTAGCAATAAGTTGTAGACGTTTAATAAATGATTCAGCCAAACCATTTTGTGTATGGATATGTGCAACCGAATGTTCAACAACAATCCCAATTGACATGCAATAATCATCGAATGCTTGTGATCTAAATTCACCGGCATTGTCAAGACGAATAGTCTTGATTGAGTAATCTGAAAATTGCGCACGTAATTTTATGATTTGAGCAAGTAGTCTAGCAAAAGCTACATTCCTAGTAGAAAGTAGACAAACATGTGACCATCTAGTAGAAGAATCAATTAATACCATAAAATAACGAAATGGTCCACATGGTGGGTGTATTGGTCCACATATATCTCCTTGAATCCTTTCCAAAAAAGTTGGGGATTCAATATTGACCTTTGTAGTTGAAGGTCTAATAACTAACTTGCCTTGTGAACAAGCCACACATGGATAATCATTAGGTAAAAGAATCTTCTGGTTCTTTAAAGGATGCCCATGTGAGTTATTTATTATTCGACGCATCATTATAGCTCCTGGATGTCCAAGTCGATCATGCCAAAGTATAAAATTCTTTGGATCAACGAACTTCTGGTTCGTGATAATATTTGACTCAACCATTTTTATAAATGTATAATACATGCCAGATGGGAGTGCATACAATTTTTCTTTTATCTGCTTCTGGCCAGATACAAAAGAAGTTATGCAAAGATATTCAACATTATTTTCTTGCATCGTCTCAATGTGATATCCATTGCAACGGATATCTTTAAAACTAAGCAAATTTCTTCTAGATTTGCTTGAATAAAGTGCATCGTCAATATATAATTTTGTATTATTTGGAAAAATAATACAAGCTCTTCCGGAGCCTTCAACAATATTCGATGCACCTGATATCGTATTAACATTATTTTCTGCTAATGTTAAGTCCAAAAAATATTTTTTGTCTTGAAGAATAGTATGTGTAGTTGCACTATCAATCAAACAAGAATCTTGACAATCCATCGTGAATCTATAAGAAAACAAATATATTTTAAAAAGATTTGAAATTTAAATTTAAAAAGGGTAAACATAATTTATTATGAAATTAACGATGCATACTAAAGTTTTAAGTTTCTTGCGAGAAATAAGAACATAATTGAATTTCTAAAACGAAAGGAAATACTAGAAAGTAAACTAATCTATATCTTCCATTACACCCCCCAATTAAATGGTCAATATTTCCATTTGGATCAGTAAAGAAATCAGAGACATCCAAATGAGTAACATCAATTGGACCATCATAATCAACACAATTTGTCTCCAATTTTTTCTTTCCCTTGATTGATTTTTGATAGAGATCCACGAGGTGTTTGGCCGTACGACAGGTACGTGACCAATGCCCTTTCATTCCACATCTAAAGCAACTTTCTTCATGCTCCTTTTTGGATGTACTACTTTCGTTTGCTTTGTGTCTTTTGAAATTATTGTCTTGTTGCTGATAATTTTGTTGATTATTTCGTCCATGATTTATTCCACGTGCACGCCCGCGTCCGCGTCCACGTCCACGTCCAAATACATGTCCACGTCCACGTCTCTGTTCTTGTCTTGATATTGTATTTGCTTCAAACAATGCAGTATCATTTGCTTCAGGCAATGGTACAGAACCAGTTGGACGTAACCCATGATTTTTCATCAATAGTTCATTATTTTGTTCAGCCACAAGCAAGCAAGATATGAGTTCGGAGTACTTTTTGAAACCACGCTCACGATATTGCTGCTGCAGGAGCACATTCGAGGCGTGAAAGGTAGAAAAAGTTTTCTCCAACATATCATCATCAGTGATTTTTTCTCCACACAATGTCAATTTTGAACATATTTTGAATAGTTCAGAATTGTACTCACTAACAGTTTTGAAATCTTGTAAACGAAGATGCATCCACTCATAGCGGGCTTTGGGGAGGACTATAGTCCTCTGATGATCAAATCTTTCAGTTAATTTTTTCCAAAGAACCTGTGGATCTTTTTCAGTGAGATATTCAATTTTCAATCCATCGTGAAGGTGATGACGAAGGAATATGAGTGCTTTTGCACGATCCTGCAGGGATTCTTTGTTTCCTTCTTTTATTGTCTCTCCCAAACCTTTTGAGACCAGATGGATATCAGTATCGAGTACCCATGACAAATAGTTTTTGCCAGATATGTCAAGTGCAGCAAACTCAAGTTTTGTAATGTTTGCCATTTGATTAACTTCTAATTAATTTACTTTGATTTTGAGAGAATCGTGCTGATAACGTGTTATAAAAGAGAGAATAAAAGCCAATAGACTCTTCTGTGTGTATTATAATGAGAACCAAATCCCTATATTTATAGGACAATTATAGTGATACATATGGTAATAATATCTAGGGCTGCAGGGGTACATGTGTCATTCAAATTAAACCCTAATTTACTTTCCTTTTACAACATTTATAATATTGTTGTATTATAATGATTAGAATTATAGAACTTTGGTTTGTAATATTTTTAGTAATACAATTTATGTTTTAATATGAAATTTTAGGCTAATATTTATGATTTAACTTATTCGATATATGTTATTTATTTATTTTTTGTTAAATCGTGGTTTTAAATCAAACTAAATAGAAAAAAAATGGTTTGAATTGATTTGGTTTGAAAATATTTTAAATCGCTTTAAATGATTTTGTTCGAAAATTTGTTATAAACTCAAACCGTGTTCACCCTAGTCGTCGGATGTTTCCATGCCAAGTTGGTTCTGTTGTGTCATTGTATTACAGTTAGATGAATACTTAAAATTTAAATTAGGCATCAAGAGGGTAATAAATTGAACATAAACTATATCCGTGGCAACTAGATTTTCACTTTGTGTTAATCGAGTAACTTTACTTCAAATTTGTTCAATGGAGTAACAACACTTTAATTTGATTTCAATCAAGTAATTACATTTTGATTTGATTTTAATTAAGATAATTTCAATCAATTCAATAGACAAAAATGGATGACGTGACAGTTAATAAATGATAATTATAACAAGTAACCAAGAGTTGCTAACATGTAAGTTTCTATGATCATCTAAAACGAAGCACTCACCCAACAAAATATTCAGTCACAATAACGAATGATTATTGAACAGCAAGCCCAAAGATCAAATCCTTCTCCAGAAATGAAGAAAACATGGGAGAGAAAACGGGAACAAATATTAAAAAGGAAAGAAATCTTAGCAGATACCGCTTATCTAAGAACTGTATACAACTTTATGCATTATTAGCAGCACCAAACATACCCTGCCGGCACTTTTCCTTCAACTAATATTGTTAAAAGCTTTCCTGTCATTCCGCAGCTACAGTCTACTCTATTCTGTCACAGATAATATGTAAGATTGCGATAAGTGATAAGATACAAACAACAGTTTCAAGGCTACAAATATGTATCAGGTTGTGAACCGTGACATATGAAGTCGAAAAGGTGATGCCTACAATCTGATTAAATATTTTAAACCAGTTATCATAACCAAGAAACCGTTCAAGGTAAATAATACGGCAAATAGGAGAATGGAAGGCATCCTGGACATGGCCTACCTTAATTGTCATAGAAGCGGGAACGGCGCCTTCGAGAACTACAATGCAACAAATACAGCAGTGGAAATCAAAAAGAAAATGCAAGGGATTACAATAATCAAAATAGTAAAAAGTAATGATTTTCTTAAACAATCATACATTCTGTTGATTTTGCCCATAAATCAACCTCGTGTCAATACAAAAAAATTATGTTTTTCAGATATTTAGGTAATTTGCAGCTTAAGAAAAGAACTCAGCTCAGTGTGAAATTTCAATGAGGTTAATTTTATTTTTCTCAAATTCAAAATTAGTAATTGAGTTTACACAAAATCGGAGCCAGCTAAGACAGCCAAGTCACTTTAATCTGTACCTGGGGACCGTTTCTCAAGCTAGAAATCCTTGTCTTTAGTCAAACAAGATCACGAAAATATGATAATCACCAAGATCACAGGAATATTTTCATATTTTTAACAGTTTTAGAAAGTTTTAATGACTCTGTCAAGCCAAAAAGCATTACAATTGTATAATCAAAATACACAAAAATATAAACATAATGAAGATCTAACCTTTTGGCAAATTCATAGCAGGCAAAAATAGTAACAAACTTTAACATGTACAACAGCAAAGAATACTTCACTCAAATACTAGCTTCATTCTTGCTGCCCGCAGTTTTAGGACGTTGGTGGTATGTATGTGTGCATATACATAGTTAGACTTGTTTTGAGATCTAGGCACAACAGGAAAATCTTGACAATATAATTTCTGTTTTACCAATCAACTACCTGATCAATTCAGTATTTGCGAATAAAGAGAATATAGGCAATATTATATCATATATAAGGATATTTTGGCAGCCCTCAGAACCGCCAATTTTGGGATAGTAATAAAAGGTTACTACTTTTTTTAACATGTACATCAACCCAGTAATATTTCACTCAAATACTGGTCCCAGCTCTGCAGTCTCCAGGTCTGGAATGTAGATGGTCTTATGTCATATATAAACACACTAATACATCTAAGAGTAATTGCTGACTCAAGCATTTATATCTTAAATGCCAAAACTAAGGCGAGAGACACATAACTAGATGTGTTTTCAGATACCAGTACTACAGGAAAATCTTGAGAATATAATATCTATGTCATATGTCAATTGCTATATCACTTCAGTATATAGTAAAAAACAGAAACAAAATTGTATATGGCAATATTATATCACATGTATCAGGATACATCACCAGCCCCAAAACCACCAATGTTGAGATATTAGTAAGAACCTGCAATTATTTTTGTTTGATTTTCTAATTTAGTTATTTATACATTTGAGAGCCTAATTTGCATTTTTCATTTCTTGGGTGGTATTATGATTTATATAGATACAGTGAACGAAGAAAATCACATCAAAAGATTACAAATCATGGATCTACAAGAATAATTGAACAATGCATCACCAGTGAAAGGAAACCTCAGTTGCATGCACACAGTAACTCACATGTGATGGCCAACTGTCTGCCTTGAGAGTTCACTTGTTACAAACTCATCATCAGTCTCGTCTGCTCTATACTCTGCATGTTCTACAGATGATACAGAACCCTCTTCAGAGTTAGAAGTGTCATAACTCAAACGGCGACTTCCTCTTCTGGAATCCCTCATTCTTGACCTTCTTCTGTTCCTGGATGTTCTAAATTTTTCAAATACCTGATATAGTATGCAAGATGTCCACCACTTTCCTTCATCCCCAGGGAAGTCATCAAATTCGTCACCAGAGTTATCCCCATATTCTATCACATAATCACCCAAAACAACACCCCGTGGGACTTGTGAATGGATAGTGCTTAAAACGTCTATGATCTCGGAAGATTGCTGGAAATTTTCCCAATCAAGCTGTCGTGCAGGATCAATTTGTGAAGGGCGTGCATGAGGATGCTCTAATTGCACATGTTTTTTAAGTTCCAAGTAGGTTCCTATGAATGAACATTTGCTCTCTTCACAACAGCGTTTCTTCTCATCCAAATGTATACGAGCCTTGTCAACAACAACCCATCCCGTAACTTCTCCCCTACATAAGGGGCAAGCTGGTTTACTGTTGGATCCTGAATCCAAGAAATTTAAGTTCTCAGCAGAACTCGGAGATTTAGAACCAGCTAACATTCTATTTGCTTGTTTGAAACGGTCAAGACAGTTTGAGTGCAAATGGTCCGTGTCACATACAAAAGGCTGACATCCTTTTCCATGAGATGTGCATTGAAGGAGAACACCGTTATGCGGAAAGTCCAGGCATATGGGACAAATGACATCATCCAAATTGGTATAAAATTGAATCTCCTCCATTTATCCGTGTTTAGTCTAGAGCCCTCTACCACCAAAAGTTTGTAAGTGCATGAAGAGACTAAATCATCAAGCTTCCACAACCATGGAGCACGAATCTTTCCCTTTCTGGGTCAAACATCAATGTCAGACGGCCAACCAATATCTAGATACAATTTGCATAAACCAAATTCACCATCAGGCGCCTACAAATTGTGAAGTGGAAGTTACATGGTTATTTTTTTTGGTTCTTATTTTAACTTTTTTTTATTCGTTCTATAAGAATCTCTTTCGGCTATTTCCCTTCGAATAATTCAATCAAATAAAAATCCTCAAAAAATGTATAAATCCTAGTAAAGGATACAAATTTAGCTCCTGGTCAACCAAAATGCAAAATTCAGGAGAAATATTAAGCATTTCTACACACCCATATATAAATTACAATTTCATTTATTTCTTTTACCCGTTTTCAATTATCAGTTCATTTTTTGTTGCTTCACTAAACATCATATTTCCAAATAATTCTTTTTGCCCCTTTTTACTTTTCACTTGCTGAGGGTTAAGTCTATCTCCATCTAAGTTGTTTTCTGCTATAATTTTCATTATCACTTAAACGCGCCAACACTGGTTTTGATTTTTCTTATAAAAAGTGTATCCCATTAAAGGGTTCTTGTTTCTTTACGATTCACAAAAAATGATAGCAATAACCAGAAAAATCAAAACGGGCTTCAATAATTAAAAAAGATGAACGATTTTCCATGAGAAAAAAAAAGCCATAAACACAGTCTTAAAAGTAGATAAAACCAATTGGTCAAATAGATAATAATAAAAAAAAAAATTGCACTAAAACCTTATATGACATCAATCATCAAAATCAACCATCGAATTCACAAGTTACTCAAAGTGAACAGAATCATTAGAGACATCACCCAGAAATCATTCATATATGTTTATGCGGGAAGACAAGATAGAACCTGATTAACTAGAGCTTCTGAAAGTCAAGTTGAGATGATGGGTTCTGTATGCTAATTACAAAATGGTCGAGATTTGACGGTAGGCTGCGAGCGAGGAATTATATTTTTGTTCTTTTGGTTGTATTTTCTCGTTTGGTTTTAGTCAACCAGATGTCGCAGGCTATTTCACACGCTTTATTTGCGTGTGTCGGTGTGTGATTAGATTTTGGGCTTCTTCCATATAGATTTTAGGATAAATCTCCATGTACATAATTCATGTACATAATGGATTACATAAGTTTATGTGAAAGAAATTCGGCCGTGGATGTGAAGTGTGGAAAAATAAAAAATTGTAGACTACCGATGAATGCGCGCCACGTGTCAATTTTAATCCAATTAAAATTGAAAATATAATTGTTATTGAATTTCACTCCTCTAATAAAAGTCAACAATAACGACTAATTTTTTAATTTTAATTCGATTTTAATCTCTATCAAACACATTCTTTATATGGTTCGATTTTGATTTTTGCACGCAATTCGTGTACCTTCAACGCTTCCACTTTTGGAGTTTGACTTGAGTTATACATTTGACTTCTCCACCCTTCAATTCTTCAATTTTAATTGAGGATTTGACAAAATCGAAAGTTTATGATTTGTTTCGAGTTTAAGACGTGCGATGAAAATTGATCGTATAGAAGTTTAAGAAGTAGAGAATTGAAATGCGTGATTTATTAAATGCAATCATTATTCTTTAAAGAATAAAAAATGAGTTTAATTCTATAAATTTGGAGAGTCAAACTCGTTTTCTACTTTAAAAAGTTAAAATAGATTCTCCTGCGACACCACCAACGTCAATAATTCAACAATTCTTGACACACACAAAAATATTCCTATCCATCGAGGACAGAATCCCTCAAAAGTAACACCACCAGCTATCTTAATCTTATCAATCATAGTTATCTCAAGAATAACTATTCTTGGAATACTAGAAAACAACAATGGATATTTATCAACAAAATTTGTTATTTTTCATGTAGCGATTTCTTCCAGATGAATTTTTGGATCTTGACCATAACCCTCCGATTTAAAGAAAATGTGTTGTGAACATGTCGGCCAAATTTCACAATGATTGAATCACGAAAAGATGAGATACGATGTTTGAGGGTTAATTCTCTAAATAATTACTGAACTTTTCGTAAAGTTTTTAGGAGTCACTGAATATGAAAATTGTCTCATTAGTCATTGAATTTTGAAGATTGGTACTCCATCCATCGCCGCGTAAATGACGCTTGCAAAATTAGAAGGATTTGATAACATGTCTAATGGTATGAATGACATGACACACCATTATAAAAAAAAAAAAAAAAAAAAAAAACATTGAAATCACAAAAAATCAAATTTTATAGGCATGCCATCCACACTGTCTCGTTCATTTCACGGAGACGTAATCTTAAATTTTGAATCTCCCAAATGCAAATCGTTTTTTTCAGCTCCACGTCTCCTTACATTTTGAAGCGGCCCTAAGACGACATCTTGTATTTTTTTTTTACAATGATGTACAACATCAACCATAACATTAGACAAGTTATCAAGTCCTTCCAACTTTGCAAGTGCCGTTTAAGTAATGATAGATGGGGTACCAATTTTCAAAGTTCAATGATTAATAGGAGCAATTTTAAAGTTCAATGACCATGTGAGAACTTCACGAAAAATTCAGTGACCATTTAGGGAATTAACCCAGCGTTTGATTATAGCTAGGCTTTCTGCCTAGTTTTTGTGAATTTCTATGTATATAATAATGGTAAATCTCATTCACCGTAACTATACTTTCATCTAGTTTTGATTAAGTATTGGTATTTACACTTTGATCTGAATTGGATCGACTAACTTCTCTTTATTTTGATTTCAACGAGGAACTATATTTTAATTAGATTTCAATTAAGGTTACTTAGTCTAGACGAGGCAGTCAATAATGACGATCATCACACTTAGTTGTTCAAGTAGAAGGGTGGGGATCATAACATGAAACGAGAGCAATCACCCCCGTGTGCCATTTGCTAGCTAATTCAGGCTACAACATTGACTATATTTTGAGGTATTGCATGGCCAAATACTGGTTCGGCAGTGAAAAGTATTTCTTGTGGCTATGGCGATTCCATCGAAACTCAATAATAAATGAAATATATATATATATATATTTTTCAAAGAAAACTATTTCTCGACCCAAAAAGGTTTGAGACACGCACTTTGGGCTTTCACGCCGTCTACCAACGTACAATTACATCCCATATCTTCGGACTCGTTCATTTTCGAGGCAAGAATTCTCGGTTGGGAAGCTATTAGAGGCAATTTTCAAGTGTCAAAGTTTCTAGCTAATGTTCCTTACTCTTATTATTGTGTGATTATTTAGTAGTGATTTTTTAAATAATGATATGATGGAAAATATGTGGTTAAAAAGTAAGGAAAAATTATTGATGTGATGAAAACTATTATTTTATTGAAAAATGTGTGATTGAAAATGAATTTTGAAAGAACGTATTTTGTAAAAATGTGTGTCAAACAGGGGCTTGATCTGTTTTCCTTTTGACGATGAAGTAAATGATCTATTTTCACCATATTCTATCCTCATAACTTTTTTGATAAATAGTAGCGTCTCGTGGATTTTCCTTTAATTAAATAGGGAAAAAGAAGAAAGAAGCTTCAATAACATGCTTCCAATGATGTACACATTTTATCACCTTACATGTCAACCCTCACTCAAAAAATGCATATATTCATTTTAGAATAACGTACCAAACAAACTCTCGATTTTCAATTTGCAAACACAAAAGAAAATACTCCTAGGACAACCATCCACTGATGTAAATATCAAGTGATACGGTCCATGGCATATATACCTTATGCCCCTGCCCCCCCCCCCCCCCCCCCCACCACATTGGACCTTTTCCTACAAGATTGTAACAAAAACACAAACCTTGAATTTAAATGGAAGAGGATAGAGTCCAATAGGAATATGACAACTCCTACTCATATGACCTCCAACTAGATATAAACCAATGCTTTTTACAAACTCTCCCTAACACACACACACACACTAAAACGACTACACATGCTAGGTTTCAAAAAAGTTGACGGCCAAATTCCCCTTCAATTTATCTGGTAATCATAAATAGGAGTATAACATTCAAACTTGAATTTGTTCAATAGAGAATACAATTCGATTTAGATTCCATGCGTTGATGTTCTTCAAAGGCGTTTTTAAATTGAGTAAAAAAAAAAATATTTCTAGCTTCAGTTGAACTGTTTGAATTAAGTGATGGTCAAACTAAGCATATGTTCGGCAAGAAAAAGTCAAATCACTCTTTATCCATATATTTCGTGGAATATAAAAGTACCGCACATTTATCCATCACTCTTTTTTATATATTTATACTACAATTGTTTATAAACATAAAACAAAAATTGTTCCACTTTAGAAAACTTTTATAGCTTGCGTGATGTCTTAATTATTTTGAGCCCATATGATATTGTAATTGTTGATTAATTGGGGATTTTTGGGTAAATGAGAGGAATAATTAGTAATTTTTTTGGTAGAGATGTTTGAATGACAAAGAGGGAAATGAACTTTAAAATATTTTCACTTTGATGTGTGGTTTGAATAAACTTGAATTTTTGACCCATTACCCTTTTTATTTTTATTTTTATTTTTTTTGGAATACTTGAAAAAGTACCATAATGAAGAGAAAAAGCAGTCACATATTCACATGTTATTGTATGGAGGTGAAGGCTAAAGTCACATGTTAATTCATTAAAAGTGAATCAAAGTCTACCATCAAAAAAGAGTAACCCATGCCTCTCATGAAGAGATCATGTCTTGTGAAAAATTGATCTTTTATGCTATCCTAAAAAGATATAGTCCATCAAGTATAGTGAGAGGTTGGTCGAGGAAGAGTCCGAAAAGTATGATTTCACATGAACGATAATTCACAAGCACTGATGATTTAAATAATGAAAAAGAGAATATTAGCACCATGTTTCCTAGTCAAGTTCTGAGTAAAATTATTCATATTAATGTTAGGTTAAGTAGCACGAAATGTTAAGATCAGTTGCACATAAATCGTAAGGATTGAGATTTAGACATTCATTCGCGTTCTTCTCATTTCATGACTTCCTTTCACAATCTATTCTAAAGACAACTATTTAGCTTTGGCTCTCATCCAATTTTCATTACGTTTTTTTTTTTTTTTCATTAGATATTCTAAAACTCTCTTGCTCGAGTGATTTATGTCAATGCCATTACTTCCTCTTATACTCCACAAAATTTGGTAGCTCAAATTCTTAAATATTTAAAACTACATACTTCCATTGACATCCTTTTTGTGTTATAATATTCAAAAAATTATTAAATTTTCCTAACACCCCTTTATAATCTTATCATTCGCATCTCAAATAAATCAAAGTAAAAGTCGTGTACAACACAAATTCAAAAGTTTTAGGGGTCTTTTATGTGGCATTGATTTTAGTTCACCCATTGTTTGGTCTTTCATTACCAACCATCAATTTTGTTCCCTTTCCAAGAAGATACCTTCCAAGTACACCTTTTATCATGCAAGTGTTCATTGAGATGCTCTTCCAACTTTTATTGGTCAAAATCATTTTACAAGAAATTATTGACTATTCCAAATTGTAATTATAAAATTGAGTTATTTTTGTGGTAATATTATCAATAATATTTGACTTCTACACAATGTAAATGGTGTGAAAATAAATTCATGTGACTTTTTGATGCCCAAGTTAGTTAAGGAAAAAATATATGTATATAAATAATTAGTGTTGTATAGTGAAAGACGATCTATCATAATAAATAATAGGGTTCAATATCGAGTAAATATCTTAATCTCGTAAAAATTAATTGACTCATATTATCAAGTAAATATCAGATGGTGTGTTTTATCTTTATCTCTTACTCTATGTCGTGGCAACTCTGAGTTCGTAGAATAGTATCTATGACACTTAGTTGCTTGAGCTCGACCTTCTTGTTGAATACATGTGTTGTTCATCGATGATTATCGACAATAAAGTGCTATTAAATTTGTTCGCCGGTGATGCAATCATGCAACGATTTTAGAATCGAATTTAGAAAGAGATAATAAAGGTAAGAAGAGTCGTGGTTCTTTGAAGTAATGACTTATTGAGAGACTTGCCGTGTTGGGAGAATAGAATTGAACTTCAAGAAAAAAAAAATAGTATATTTCAAAAGGTCAACTTCATCTTGCCAATCACAAAATTGAGTTTTTGTAACGAGGTTAATTATTTGTATACTCAAAATAAATTTATTAATAAATATGATGAATTAGCAACAACACTTCAGTAACGTATTTAAATTTATTGTTAAATCTGCGGATAATTATCGTTTTGGATTTAGGAAAAAATCCCACTCTTCCTATTTATTTACATTCTTTTATCCATTGAATTGAATTGATTGATCATTGATATATAGAAAATATATTTAAAAAGAGATCAAGAGAAATTAATAAATATTTTTTGAAAAAAAAATAAAAAAAATGAAGAACGAAAATAGAGAATATTATTGAAGTGTATAAAAAAAATTATACGGCAAATCTAAAGACACTTGAAAATGATCTCGAGTCAATGTTACACAATCTTTATTGCTAGTACAACGTTTCCATGTAATCAGTGTCTTAATGTGGAACTGAAATTGATAAAAGTGTTTCAAATACCCCTTACTCATCCATTTTTTTTTTTTTTTTTTGCCATTTTAAATAATTTTTTGTTGCCTTTACCTCCACATTCTCACATATTTTACTTACACGGAAATTAAGATTTAAAAGGTATCATATTGGACTATTAAAAGTTTTATATTTAATTAAATTTTGAATAAATATTTTTTTTTTAAATTGAACTTTTATAAATCTTTCAAGTGCAATAAATTTTTCTTCATACCAATAATTTAAGATTTATAACGAATTTTAAGTAAACAATTACAAAAAGTTTAATTTGACAAATTTATTTATTTATATTATTATCTACCAATATTAATAAGTTTAATGAGATGTAATAAACTAACAAAAATAAATAAAATTTATTTTTAATGAAATGAGAGTGTGTATCTAATTTTCCACCCACGAAGTGCAAAAAATTGACCCCACAAAGGCCTTCCAATTTTCCACCCACAAAGGCTGTGTGTATCTAATATTCGTACACAAAACATCCCACCCACCCACCCACCCACCCCACCCTACCTCACAGTCCCTACTCCCTCGAACATAAATGGTTCTTTTTTCTTTCTTCCTCCAGATTTATATGGACACACCAAAAGTCTCAAACTCACAAGCTCATTCATTAATCCATCTCTCTTCTATCATAAATTTTTTATCTTCCTCGACCCTTTTTCCTTTTGTTTAGATATAAATGAATGAGTTTTGAGTAGGGTTTTTCTTCGAATCCTTTAAACTAATTGTGTTTCTCTCCATCTCTGTCTGCACTTGTTGCCATTCAAGATGGGTAGCACTAAGGCTATCAGCCTTGAAGAAATCAAGAATGAAGCTGTTGATCTGGTATGTATCTTTATATTGGTATATGCACGCACACGGTCCAGTTTCAACTATCTCATCTGAAAATCGACTGGTATAAACCTTTTGTGGCGTTCGAGCGCACCAGCAAACTTTGTCCACACATGCATGCTCATATTATGTTTCCGTAGTTTCTGTACATACTATTGTGCGTGTTCATGCTTCCTTTTACGTTTATCCGTTTCTATTTGTTAGTTTGGTTCCCAAAATCTCGGATACTTTTTAAGTATTTTGTTCAAATAACATCTTTGTGGACCCCATTTTTATGAATTATTATCGAACTGTAAAAATGAAATCTGTATCTGATTTCAAGAATTTTCGTTAACTTTAAAAACCAAGAGTTTTTGTGGGGCGTGTGAATTTTCGAATTGGTATCGTCTCAATTGAATCTTGCTATCTGATGCTTGTTTGTGCTCTACGATATTACGGAAATCTTTTGCTTGCCCTGTTTGTTAGAAATTAAAAATCAAATTTTATGGTCCGTTTGATTGCGAAGGTAGAATTTGGGTGGAAGGAAAATGAATTACAGAAAATTGAATTGTCTAGAATTTGTTTTACTATGAATTGTAATTAATTGTGTTTGATTGATATAGTTTTCCACCTGAAAAATGTTGAAAGTTTAGTGTTCGTTTGACTTTATTTTTCATGAAAATTATCCATCAAAGTGATAATTTTTTTTATCATTGGGTCTAGAATTTGTTCTAATTGCCAAAAATAAATAAAAAAATAAAAAATTACATACCAAATATCATTCGTTTGACTTTGTTTTGCATGAAAATTGTCAATAAAAGTGATAATTTTTTTTATCAGTGTGTCTATAATTTTTTTCAATTGTAAATAAACAAAAAAAAAAAAAAAACCAGGAAACCATTTTCCCATTTCCTTAATTTGGTGGAATTGGTGCACGTGTGGCAGGGTGGGTGGAAATTGTTTTCCACGGCAAATTTTTTCATCAAAAAACCATTTTTCATTTTCTATGGAAACAAGGGCTATCAAACATAGTCTTAATGTAAGTCAAAGTCAACAACTAATTTTAATCATATATTTTATGGGATCCACAATTTTTCAACCACATATTTTATCATATTTTATTAAAATCTATTTTTTTTATCACTTTTTGCATGGCCAAGCTTTAAATAAGGTAGATTCCATTTATTGACACTATAAAAAAATGTAAAATTTTAAGGAAAATCCAATAAAAAGTAACTTCCGAAATATTTAGATACGCTGACATAAGTAACTTAAGGAAGTTGAGTAAGTTTCAAACAACTTTAGTATTACAAAATAAGTGGAAATAAGATAGAAACGATATAATGTAAGCCAGATAAATATTGAAAAACAATTGCTTGAATTATTTTCTGTAGTTGAATCGCCAGATTCTCAAATCGAGCTGCTAGTGTCATTTTGTTTATGACAAGTCGTCCGCTGCGAATGCTAGTGCAAAGTTTTTTTTTTTTTTTTTTCCCTTCATAATTTCATTGTCAATAATGAGTTTCCTTGTATAGGAACGAATTCCGGTGGAGGAAGTATTTGAGCAGCTAAAATGTACAAGAGAAGGTCTGTCGTCAGAGGAAGGGGAGAGCAGGCTCAGAATTTTTGGTCCAAACAAATTGGAAGAAAAAAAGGTTTAAAAATTGACTCAAAATTTCTTGTGTATTTTCTAAATGAATTTGAAACATCACAATTCAAAATTTTAATAACAGGAGAGCAAGATTCTCAAGTTTTTAGGCTTTATGTGGAACCCTTTGTCTTGGGTCATGGAAGCTGCTGCTTTGATGGCTATCGTTCTAGCAAATGGAGATGGAAGGCCTCCTGACTGGCAGGATTTTGTTGGCATTGTTTCATTGTTGTTTATCAACTCGACCATCAGTTTCATTGAAGAAAACAATGCAGGTAATGCTGCAGCAGCTCTAATGGCTGGACTCGCTCCAAAAACTAAGGTTTGTGACTAAGATCTATATGTACATATATGCTATAACTTCCCTAGGCTGTGTTTGATAACACACATTTTCCATGGAAAATGGAAAAAAAATTCCATTCTCCTTCTTTTCACATGTTTGATACCAAAAGTTTTACATGGAAAACATTTTGCAGCCAGGCTTTCACGTGCCACTTTTTCCTGGAAATGGATGAAAAGCTTTTCCTTTGTTTTTGTTGGTTTTTTATTTTCCGGGTTACTGTTTGTTTGTTTTTTTTTTTAGCAATTAGAAAAAATTCTAGACATAATAGTAAAAAAAATTATAACTTTTATCGATAATTTTCATGCAAAACAAAGTCAAACGAATGATATTGGGTATGATAATTTTTTTAAAAAAAATTATTATTATTTTTTTAAATTTTTTGACAATTGGAACAAATTCTAGAACTAATGGTAAAAAAAATTATCACTTTAATGGACAATTTTCATGAAAAATAAAATCAAACGAATACCAACCTTGTAACATTTTTTAGGTGAAAAATTATATCAATCAAACACAATTAATTATAATTCTAAGTGAAACATTTTCTAGGCAATTCAATTCCCTGTAAAATATTTTCTTTCCACCAATTTTCCACCTTACAGACGGAGCCTAAATTCTTTTTAATTGTGACAATGGAATGCAGCTTCTTAGAGATGGTCGATGGACTGAGAAGGATGCGGCTATCCTCGTTCCGGGAGATATCATAAGCATCAAGTTGGGAGATATCATCCCTGCTGATGCTCGTCTTCTTGAGGGCGATCCCTTAAAAGTTGATCAATCTGCTTTAACAGGAGAATCTCTTCCTGTCACTAAGAACCCCTCAGATGAAGTTTTTTCCGGCTCGACTTGTAAACAGGGAGAAATCGAAGCAGTTGTTATAGCTACTGGTGTTCATACATTTTTCGGTAAGGCTGCCCATCTAGTTGATAGCACCAACCAAGTTGGACATTTTCAGAAGGTCCTCACTGCAATCGGTAACTTTTGCATCTGCTCGATTTTTGTTGGAATAATCATCGAGGTCATAGTCATGTACCCGATACAGCATCGGAAGTACAGGGATGGAATTGACAATTTGCTGGTTCTCTTAATTGGAGGAATTCCAATTGCTATGCCAACTGTGTTATCTGTTACTATGGCTATTGGTTCTCACAGGCTTTCTCAGCAAGGTGCAATCACAAAGCGAATGACTGCCATAGAGGAAATGGCAGGCATGGATGTTCTCTGTAGTGACAAAACGGGAACGTTAACCTTAAATAAGCTGACAGTTGATAAAAGTCTCATTGAAGTGTTTGTGAAGGGAGTAGATAGAGAACATGTGATGTTGCTAGCAGCCCGAGCCTCCAGAGTTGAAAATCAAGATGCAATAGATGCTGCCATTGTAGGGATGCTTGCCGATCCAAAAGAGGTATATAGCATTAATAGTAGATAATAAGTTCTTTCTTAGCTTATTTGATGATTTATATTATATGATTGTCATTATACTTGTATTTCATATTTGTACTTCAACAAATGTCGGATAAAGTACTAATTTTTCCTTATTTTCTTTAATTTCCTTTCACAGGCCAGAGCTGGTATCAGGGAGGTTCATTTCTTTCCTTTCAACCCTGTGGATAAGAGGACTGCATTAACCTACATAGATTCTAATGGAAATTGGCATCGTGCTAGTAAAGGTGCCCCCGAGCAGGTATTTCTGGTTCTTCATACTCCAGAAGTATAGCTTGCAATCTGTTTTATGTTTTCATCTTTATATTTTGAAGGAAAAAGGGAGGAATTAAACTAGTTAACTGATAGATGTAAACTTCGTTGCTCATGAATAGATCCTAGCATTGTGCAACGCCAAGGAAGATGTTAAAAAGAAGGTTCATGCTGTAATCGATAAGTTTGCTGAACGCGGACTTCGTTCTTTATCAGTTGCCCGTCAGGTTTGAATATATTACTTCAATGAATTCTCTTGAGCTAATTTCATCTGCTGTTTTATTCTCATTTCGTATCTCTCTCTCGCTCTCTCTCTCATTTATTTTTTTATTATTTTTTTGCAGGAAGTCCCTGAGAAGACCAAAGAGAGTCCAGGGGGACCATGGCAGCTTGTTGGTTTATTACCATTGTTTGATCCACCAAGGCATGACAGTGCAGAAACAATCAGAAGAGCATTGAATCTGGGCGTGAATGTAAAGATGATCACTGGTAATGGATTTTACATCTTAGTCCTCTCAAGCCCTTCGCGTTCAATGGCTATTATAGTTGCCTTTTTTTAAACACTTTTCATCGTTCTTTAGGGGACCAACTAGCCATAGCCAAGGAGACAGGCCGCAGGCTTGGGATGGGGACAAACATGTATCCGTCATCATCGTTGCTTGGCCAAGACAAGGATGAATCTATTGCAGCACTTCCTGTAGACGAGCTGATTGAGAAGGCTGATGGGTTTGCTGGAGTATTTCCAGGTCAATTTTCTTTTTCTATGTTCTCTGCTAGGAGCCTAGGATGGGAGTGAAAATGTGACATTAGTGCTCGACTGCTTTTGTTATACAGCCTGAAATCATTCATGTGTATTTGTAGAGCACAAGTATGAAATAGTAAAAAGGTTGCAAGAAAGAAAGCACATATGTGGTATGACGGGAGATGGTGTTAATGATGCTCCGGCTTTAAAGAAGGCAGATATCGGCATTGCAGTTGCTGATGCAACGGATGCTGCTAGAGGTGCATCCGACATTGTCCTAACTGAACCAGGACTTAGTGTCATAATCAGTGCAGTACTGACCAGCAGGGCAATTTTCCAGAGAATGAAGAATTACACCGTGAGTCAGCTTTTCTTTTATAAATCCAAGTTTTAGCCTCTTTACCTTGAAAGTATCTGATTTTTCTGTTGTTTGATTATTTTGTTTTTTCAGATTTATGCAGTTTCGATTACAATTCGTATTGTGGTAAGTATCAGGAACCGTTCAATTGCCCTGCTTTAACTAAGAAGTTGATCGATTGGTTTCTTATCCATATGCCTAATGCAGTTTGGATTTATGCTTATTGCTCTGATATGGGAATTCGATTTCGCCCCCTTCATGGTTCTAATCATTGCTATCCTAAATGATGGTAAGGTCATCTATATCGATAAATGTAAACAAATCAATATGGACATCACCATTTTTATGTTCGTCTTTTAAATAAAAGATGTCTACTCGTTATGCCCATCCTTTTCTTAATTTCCCTCAAGAAGTCTGCATAATTTACACATTTCATTTAACTCAAGGAACTATAATGACAATCTCGAAGGATCGAGTGAAGCCCTCTCCTTTACCAGACAGTTGGAAACTGAGAGAGATTTTCGCCACTGGAGTCGTCTTGGGAGGTTACTTGGCACTAGCGACAGTATTGTTTTTCTGGGTCATGAAAGACACTAACTTCTTCTCGGTAGGAACGTGTATATATATATATATATAGGATCAGCAAACTTATACATCACTACTTGTTTATTCATTGCTTGATCTTTATCTGGTTCACTGCAGGATCACTTTGGTGTAAGATCTATTAGAGATAGTCCTAGGGAAACAATGGCAGCTTTATACCTACAAGTGAGTATTATTAGTCAAGCACTAATATTTGTTACAAGGTCTCGTAGCTGGTCCTTTGCTGAACGCCCTGGAATGTTCTTGATCGGTGCTTTTATAATAGCTCAACTGGTAAGGAACTCTTCCTTTTCAAGTATCTTTCACAAAACTTCATCCTTCGACTAACTTTGGACTTCGGTGAAATTACATATATTAAACTGAAATTACAGGTTGCTACCCTAATAGCTGTTTATGCGAACTGGAATTTTGCAAAGATCAAAGGATGCGGTTGGGGTTGGGCAGGTCTCATCTGGCTTTACAGTATTGTAACCTATGTTCCACTTGACATCCTCAAGTTCTGCATTCGTTATGTTTTGAGCGGAAAGGCTTGGGATAATCTTTTGGAGAACAAGGTATGTTGTCTTAAAGTGTTTATTAAGTTGTTTAAGCAATTGTATTGCTCGATCCTTACTTCTTTACTCGATCTTTGATAACAGACTGCTTTCACTACAAAGTCTAACTATGGGAAAGAAGAGAGAGAGGCACAATGGGCTACCGCACAGAGGACTTTACATGGTCTTCAACCACGGGAAACGAATAACCTTTTCAATGAAAAGAGCAGTTATCGGGAGCTCTCTGAAATCGCAGAGCAGGCCAAACGACGTGCTGAGGTTGCCAGGTCAGTTTTCTGCTTATGGCTTATCAATTCCTTAAAAACACTTGTGCCTAGAATTAGTTCTCGTGCTAGGATCCTTCAAAAGATTTAATCCGTACGAGAAAATGATCGAATCCTCATCTGTGATGCAGGCTTAGGGAACTGAATACACTGAAGGGGCATGTGGAATCTGTGGTGAAGCTGAAAGGATTAGATATTGACACGATTCAGCAACATTACACAGTTTAAATCAGAGCTCAAAGGGGAATGTAAAGGCATTTTCGTCTACCTGAGAAGTTCTATGTAATAGTAGAAGTCACTTTTATGTTGTTTCAACTTATCCTAGACTAGATCTTGTTCCCTCTACCCATAAACTTTAATAGTATGTTAATGGTTTCTGTATCTATTTCTTGAGCTTGTTCTTAGATGAAGCCATGGCTGTTTCATTTAAGAGTTTTCATAAATTGACAGGGATGAAGAATTATTATGAAAGCATATTGAGCACTAAATTGTTGAGGATGTAGTTTGGTATATAGAGTACATGGTAGGACTAAACAGTATAATAAACAATATTTTAACTTTTCTACGATGAAACTATTTAGCATTATCTAATCCTCCTTACTAAATTTGTCGTATAGACATTTCAAGGCACTTTAAGCTATCTTCTCATTCCATGAAAAATGAAAATTTTGGCATGGAGTTTCTTCATTTTTACATGATAAGGCCCAAGTGAAAATTTGCTGTTTTATCTGAGGGGAAAGGCTTCGGTAAAGTCGTTTACATACTCCTACTACGACCACCCGTTAAAATGATAACATGTCATTGTGTCCCATTTAATCTCTACTTTATTTTTCTCCCCCACTTTTCAAGTCACTTCCTTAAATGACAAAATTTGTCTTGTCATTCTGCACTAAAGAGCCAATATATTTGGTCATAACATACCGTTATATTTGTCGAAAGAAAGTAAAATCAAATACGCAAATGTAGCCCATTTCACAAGATAGCAAACTGCAAACCTTTGTCACTAACATGTGCTTTTATGCCCATCTCCCTTGAATTTACAAGAGAATGTTTGAAAGTGGATAAAATGATAAAGATTGCATACACATTCTCTATGAATTCTATGTCCTCCCGCGTTAGATACTTCAGTGCAACTAAAAATCTAGTGGCTTAGGATCAGATCTAGTAATGAATTGAACACAATAACATAAAAATATATATATATGAATCCATATTTCTCTACAATAAAGTAAAGAGAGGACAGTCGATTTACTGTTCATTCTTGAAACCTACATTTTACACCTAAATTGGTTTACTGCTGTTCACAATCTCGTTGTTTACTGTTTGATAAATATCTACAAGGGGTTATTAGCACAAAACGTCCATATGTTCGGAGTTCAGTGTGCAAAACGTCTCTACGTTTCGATTTTTTTATATTTTCACCCATATTTCTACATTTCATTATAGAAATCGTCATTTTAATCAATTTTCTTAATAAAATGACAATTATACCCACATATTTAAAACACAAAAAAATCCATTCTGGTTCTATATTTGTTCGAATAAAATGCTTAGCCAATTCCATGCATCTAACTAAAAAATCATTTCTTCTGCCAACCTTTCAATCTTCCAATTCATTTCCTAAAACGAAAAAGAAAAGAGAAAAATAAAGAATAAATTGCAACCATACTATTAAATTTTTCAATAAAATACAAATAAATCCCAAATAAATAATTAACAAATAAAAAATAAAAAACAAAAAACATCTCATTTCTCTTTCACTGTCACTTTCACTCGCCAGAGACACTATCCAACCTCTAGTTCCACCTTAGCCATCGGAAACCACCACCGCCATATAGCCCTTCATCTCGCCGTTGCAGCGCACTATTTTATTGACGAAACTAGTTGTGGTAGTGAACCTCATGCCTACTTTTTTATTTTTCAATTTTCCGTAGCTCTTTCGACACATTCATCATTCATTCTCAGTTACATTGTCATATAGTAATTACTAAACTAACTATTGCTTTGCCATTGTATCAGGCAATTGTTATAGAATCTAAAGTTAGAAGTGGAAAGCCCATTTTTCCTGGTGATCGATATAGTAATTACTTATGATCAGTTTCCATTTCAAATGGGTTCTTGTGGTCCAATATTATCTCAAATATTGTAGACTGATACTATTGTATCATAATTATTTAACTATTCCTTAAATTCATTCCACAATCCAGTTCACCTGTTTACCTAAAATAAAAACTTGTGATGTAGATTTCGTCTACAAAAGCAATGCTAAGCTAATTTACGCCTCTAAGTATGGATTCCAGTGTTCACTAGAAACAATAACTCGTTCTAACAAACGATGCCATCTAATGTCATCAACTTCAATCTACAAAAAAATGCTTTCATTCGCCTTGAAGACATGTCTTGAGAATTTGAAACGAGCATAATAGGAAAAGCATCATAAGCACTGTTGAAAGCTAATGCTAACGATATAATGAACCATTTTGTAAAGGTAAAACCATGCTCCTACTGCCATATAACATTTCTTTGTCAAGACACCAACGTAACACCCAATCATTTATTTTTTCTGGATGAAAATAGTGAGATGACAGGGGAAATTATACATTTACCATTTAAAATGTAATAAATAGAGATTATAACTATCTCACTCGGATGGAAAGGACACAACTTGCTTTATTATGTGTAATAATGTGTATAGAATGACCATGCTTGCTTTCTTCTGTTCTACATCTAAACGAACTAGGATTTCTTGAAATCTCATATTTCTTTATCCATAGGTTATATCATTAATCTCCTATATGGTAAGTTCCTTTGATTGCTTGAGCTACTTTCTACATTCTGATTCAAGAATGATGCTATTTGAGCGGAGATTGTTGATTCTTCGTAGGGGACAAGTGTAAGACAGATGTAAATATTCTGCATCCTATTTCGACCAAGTGTCGTGTTGTAAAGTTGGAGCTGAAACTTACTCTCGTTCAGTTTGCCAATGATATGAGCTCTGAAGCTCATGTTAAGGTTAACATTCTTTATTTATGTAATTATTTAGTTTTACTCCAAAAGTAAGCTCTATTTAAAGTGCGGATATTTTGATATTTTACGCTATCATCCTGAGATAAATATTTCAAGTGAGAAATATTAGTTCAAGGGAGAAACTGGACATCTATTTCCATTCTTATTTAGACTTGTTTTCATAGTTCGCTTGATTGATGTAGATTTTATGTTATCGGCAAGGAATGACTAATTCCTTTTCATTTCCATACTGAATATGGCTTTTACATTATTATTGGAAGTCATTTACTCTTTCTCTTGCCCTGACCTTTTATCTCACCAGGTGTTCTTCTTTGCTAATGAAGCAGCTCAGGCTTCAACAAAATTCTCTCCAAGTGTGACAAATAAAGCTGTTGAAACTACTGTAAGTTTTTATATTTTGGTTTGTTTATTGGACCTATTTTATTTGTTGTCCTCAAAATTCTTCTTCTTCAATTCTCGTCTCTTTTGTTGTATTTGTTTTTGTTTTATTATCAATCGCTACATATTTTACACTCTTGTTCAAATTTGAGATTCCTTTGCATAAATTTGTGCTTACTCATCGCATTTTGATTTACTTTGTGTTTAATTGTGTACTTTTGTGATAGCTTTAAGTTGTTCACATTAATTTTCATCGCCTCTTTCTATCTGGTTTCATTCTGACTATTCCCCTTCGCCTTTGCCCCCAGCTAGAGCAATCAATCTACTGTAGATTTTACAAGTTCTCCACTGACACTAACAGTCCAGATATAACCATTCCTTCTGTGCGTCGTAGCTTACATTGTCATTAATCCTTTTGTGTTTTTTTCTTGGTTTGGTATATCTTCCAGTTTAGTGAACAATTTTTTAATATGGTTTAATATCTTTGAATTGGGTTACGTTCTCATTTGGGATGTTAGAAGTCAGCCTAATGGTCACCCCATTTTACGTGCCTCATCATCTCGTCCAAATCTGGTATGTTCTCCAAGGAAATATAATCTTGAATTTATTTTGAGTACCGGTATCATTAAATGGATCTTGAAACTCGTAGTACACTCTCTTATTATGTTATTCTTACATTTGGCATTACAATTTTGTCCTTATTTTCTCATGTTTTCATTTTGATTATAACGAAGTTTCTGTTATTTGTTGTTTCCTGCTTAATTATCTATACTACATTTAGGGTCCGTTTGATTGCACCATGGAAAATAGGGTGGAAAGAAAACGAATTCCAGGGAAAATATTTGCCTAGAACTTGTTTTATGGGGAATTGTAATTAAATGTGTTTGATTGGTATAATTTTCCATGGAAAATGTTGAAAGTTTGAAATCCGTTTGACTTCTTTTTTTATGGAAATTGTCCATTAAAGTGATAATATTTTCTACTATTGGGTTAAGAATTTGTTCCAATTACCAAAAAGTAAAAAAAAAAAATTAGAAAAAATTACCATATTCGTTTGACTTTGTTTTGCATAGAAATTGTCAACAAAAATGAAAATTTTTTTTACAATGGTTGATAGAATTGGTTGTCATTACTAAAAAAAAAAAAAGTTGGAAAATATTTTCCCACCTAAAAGGTTGGAAAACATTTTCCACCATTCGTGCATTAAAGGGTTGTACCTAGAAAAAGGGAGGAAAACATTTTCCGTGAAAAATTTAGCATATCAAACAGTCAAAAAGTGGAAGTATGAAAATATTTTCCTACTTCCAGGAAAAATATTGTCAATCAAACGGAGCCTTAATACTTTCTTATCCAACTCCTTGTAGATCTGAATTTGCACGTGCCATTACCCAACATCTTTTGTGTCATTTGGAGTTTAAATTAACAGTGCCTATAAATACTTGAAATCTAGAAATCCATAGAATTTATGTTAGTTATCAACCGTTATTTCAAAGAAAAATGTGAGCTTAGGGAAAGAAAATTATAGAGAATAGAGAACACGACCGTAGAAGATATGTAGAAGATATTTATATAGTTTCAACTGCAATAGTCAACAAAGATGACTCCATTCTGTAGCAAAACCAGATTGGAAAGAGGTGACGTGTGAGAACTCGTGTGACAAAAATGAACAGTGAATTTGGGGTTCATTCTTTTAAGGTAGGAGTAATATGTTCTATTGGGGTTAATTTCACAAACGGTCACTAAAATTACTTAAAAATTACAAAACGGCCACTGAAGTGTAAAGCTTGCAGAAACAATCACTGAAGTTTCATGCGCTTTCACAAACAGTCACTGAAAGACCGTTATAATTTTAATTCAAATTTAAAGACCCAAAACACGTGTATATAGAAGTTTGATCACCTCAAGTGCAATTGTTTTTTTTAAAACAAGAATACACAATATTTTTATGTGAACTAAAATAAATAAAAATGCACTAAAAGTTAGAATATCTATGCACGATCACACAAAAACATAGAAAAATATTTATATCTCATATCTAAATTTATGGTCTTGTGCGTATATAGGTGGAACGAGAATTAAGATATCATTTTTACAATTTCCATCTGATTTACTCCAAAGGTGGCCCTTAATGACAAGAAATTTGCACTTGAGGTGGACAAGCTTCTATATACACGTGTTTTGATCCTTTATGTTTGAATTAAAATTATAACGGTCCTTCAGTGACCGTTTGTGAAACAAATTAAAACTTCAGTGACCGTTTGTGGAAGCGCATGAAACTTCAGTGACCATTTCTGCAAATTTTAAACTTTAATCACCGTTTTGTATTTTTTAAGTAAGTTCAGTGACCGTTTGTGAAATTAACCCGTTCTATGGTGTGATTTAATGATACTTCCAAAAGAGAATTTGATTAAACATCTTTCATTATCACCTTGTTGGGACGTGTGTTTGAGAACTGAATATGCACTTGTCCCCTTTTTTTATTCATTTACAAAATTTAACATTCTGCATTTCATTTTCATTGAGATTTTTACAGCTATTTACATTTATATTTTCATTAAGACGCTTCTTATTTTTCATTAAACGTTAATGGAATTCTTCATTTGCTGGCTTGGTCTGGAATGATATAACTTAGTAAATCTCTCTGCATGCTTGATAAGAACAAATCCATCCCAGTGTAGTCATAGCAAAAATTGAATTCATGAGGATCCAACACATTTAACACACTAAAATTATCTTCAAAATAACCACAGACTAGTACTTAAAAAAAAAAATTTGTTATTACACGAGGGCAAATTGAGACCGTCCAGCCACATGATGAAGAGAATTGAGAAAACAAGAACAATGTTCAAGTTCAATGAAATAAAGGTTGAACTGCATTAGTTGGAGTAAAGGAATGGAACAGCAACAATTCAGGAATGAATGTTAGCCAGGCCCAACCTTGGGAATGTCATAATGTTCACTTAAATTAGCCAGATAATGGTTAAATTCTTGAATACGGTCACGGTGTGATTTGTTGGCTGCCTTGGCAAGTCTTTGGATGTCGATTTTTTTCCAGCACTCAAGATACCGCCTCTCTGCCGGAGTGAGACAGTCATCATTTTGTGTTCTTTCTTTTTCGCTATCCACCCCAATAAGATCCATTGACTGTTCGTCATTTCCACCTGAAATGAAAATTTAGATAAACAAGTGGATGCGAAGTGGGAATCTGATAGACAGAAGAAGTCCTACACATTAAGATGGTGTTTAAAAAACCATATGACTCGTACAAGTTCGACGCTTCACCTTCTATTCAGACTTGAAAAACAACTTGAATATATTCAGTGCTGCTTCTCATGAACATACCAAGAGGAAAACCAGGAAACAGGGAGGATGGTAAAAGAAACAGAAAACAGAGATTCAAAAGATTGCACAGGATTACCACATCGACAAATTCAATTAGAATTCATTGCACAGGATTACCGCATCGACAAATTCAATTAGAATTCACTAATTGAGTCCACACAACATACACGTCAGCTAGGAAACAAAACCAGGAGAAGAAATAGTTAAGAAAAAGAGTCAATTTATCATTACAAAAGGATCCTTTGTACCTTTTGATTCATATCCTAAAGCATGAGATATTTGATCGTATTGCTTTTTGTGCTTCTTTTTCTTCCCAACACCACCGGTCCTCACATCCAAAGCTTTGCCTTTCAACCTCAGCTTCCCGGCGAAAACATTCTCATAAGCAGACATCTCTCACCTATCATCCACAATAGTTTAAATGCTTCTTAAATCCAAATCACAGGTAACCAATCAGTTATTGATGATGTAAGTGGAACTTCTTTATAAAAATTACATTATAAGAATTATTGTTTAGATCAAAATCACTTACAAATTAGGAAGTATTTAGTTTAATTGAGGGATAATATAGAATTCAGCACTTGATTAACGTATTAATTGATTTCAATTACTCGGAATTAACTGCGGGTTTCTGTTAACAAATTGGAAATTTACTCATGCAAGCTAGAGAAATTCGTTCAACATATTGCTCGCTCAAGTGGCATCCAACCATCTATAAATGACCTCAAATTTTGTCACATACAAGTTCTGAATTTCAAAAGTTTCCACTTCATTTTGTCGAATAGAAATGCATGGCAACACCTCCGAAAAAGTTTTTAGCTTAAGCCTGTCATAGGCCCCAACTTTCTGAATTCCAGCAAGATCCCAATTTCAAAAATGATGGACAAAGACAACTATTTTGCACAATTATAAGCAGAGCCGGACCTGAGGGGAGGCCCAAGAGGCCGCCGCCTCAGGCCCAGAAATCTTGAGGGCCCATTTTTTTGGGCTTTTTTTTTTTTTTTTTTTTTTTTTTAATTTTCAGCCCATTAAGTTACACTTACCCATTTCCCTTCCTTCATACTTCATAGTTCATTCCTTCCCCTTAGCCATCCCAGGCCCAGCGATCCCATCCTACGATTCCCACCGCCACCGGCCACCGTCGTCCGTCCCACGAGACGACGACTCCTACTGAACCTCACAAGTCACAACTCCCCACTCCTCAGCCCCCACTGTTTCCGCCACCGGTAGCCTTGATTACTGATTAGCCAGTCTGCCTTGTGCGGTTGTGCCTTCCCTGCGAGCTGCGACTGCGAGCCTGCGACTTCCCTACCACTGCTCCGGCTCTGTCCGCTACCAGCCTACCACCAGTTCGCCTCCACGCCGCCGCCCCCTTCAGGAATCAGGTACGACCAACTGACCAAGGCCGAAATAGAAAACCTTCAGCTTCAGGCTTCATCTTCATGGCTTCATCACTAATAATTTGATTTCAATCTTTGATTTACAGGTTAAGACTTAAGATAGAGGCGAGCAGCTGGAGGCCTGGAGGCTGGAGCCTGCCTGGCCGTGCATTTTCAATTTTTCACAGAGCCTGCCGGCTGCCTGGAGCCCTAGCCAGTAGCCCCTACAGATCCGGGTATGGTTCTTGATTTCATAGGAGTTTTTTGCTTCCAGATTGAGATTTGAGAATTTGAGTTTGTATGAATTTGAGAATTGAGTATGATTTTGAATTTGAGACTCTGTGACTCTGTATGCCTGATTGACTGTATGGACATTTGGATTTTGGATTATGATTTATGAATTTGAGTATGTATATTGGATATTTGGATAATGAATTTGAGAATTTGAGTATGGATATTGGATATTTGGATAATGAATTTGAGATTTTGAGTATGGATATTGGATATTTGGATGTATAAATTGAATCTATGAATGTGATTGTGGATTTGGCTTGATATAGTGTGATTGAATGTGTTAGTGTTATCATATGATTCATGAATGTGATAGTGTGATACTGTGATTGAACTGGGAGTCTGGGATTTTGATGTTTTGTAAGTCTACGTTCGCTCATGTTAATTGTTATGTTCAATTTCAGTAACCGTTAGCTGTTGAGTGATTTAAGTCCAATACCATGGCTCCAAAATATGAATCTGGAGCTCAAAAGAAGAAGAAGAGAGAAAGAATAGAGGCATTAATTCGAAGTCAGACCGGAGATATGGATAAATATTTTAATAAGAAAAGAAAAGAGAATGAAGGTTTTGAAGAACAACAAAATCAGAATGATGATGATAATGTGGATGGAGTGAAAGAGAACGAGGAAATTATTGAACTTGCCAATGTGGATGAACCAAAGCAGACTCATGAAAATGATGTTCAAGATGATCAAGCGAATTGCTTTACTTTGAATTTTGAGGATCCTGGAAATTGGAAGAATGTTCATATTGATCAAAAGATAAGGGATTTTTTAGTTGAAATAGGTCCAAAAAGAGTTGATGATATCGTGTTTCCCAAAGATAATCAAGGTAGACATTTTGAATCATCACAATATAAGCGAGCACTTGCAAATGGGCAGACAACCGATAGAAGGTGGTTAGTGTATTCGATTTCTTTAGATAAGATCTTTTGTTTTTGCTGTAAGTTGTTTAAGACAGAAAAAATGATGCAAAGTATTGGACAATTGGGTAACGACGGATACAAAGATTGGCATAATGTGCATCGACGCCTTACAAATCATGAAGTATCTAAGGATCATATAAGTTGCATGACTAGTTGGATGGAACTGGAAAATAGGCTTCAAACAAAACATGTAATTGATGAAAGTGTACATTTGGCCATCAACAAAGAAAGAGAGCATTGGAAACAAGTGTTAACGAGGATAATTGCTATTGTAAAAAGGCTCGCTAAAAATACTTTGGCATTTCGAGGAGATTATGAGCAACTTTATGTTGAGAACAATGGACTTTTTTTGCAAATGATAGAAATGGTTGCTGAGTTTGATCCAATAATGAAAGAACACATTCGACGTGCTCAAGCACGTGAGATTCAGTACACATATCTTGGTCCTAAAATTCAAAATGAATTGATACAAACTTTGGCAGGCGAGGTCAAAAGTGCAATTATCACAAAAGTGAAACATGCAAAGTATTTTTCTGTCATCCTTGATTGTACTCCAGATGCGAGTAATGAGGAGCAAATGTCTCTAGTAATACGATGCGTGGACGATGCAAAAGACTTGTCGATGGTTAAAGAATATTGGATTGAATTTTTGAAGGTGGATGATACATCAGGACTTGGTCTTTTCAATGAGCTAAAAAATGTGTTAGTGAATCTTGAGCTTGATATTGATAACATAAGAGGTCAAGGGTATGACAATGGAGCTAACATGAGCGGGAGACATAGAGGTGTACAAAAAAGGTTACTTGACATTAATCCTAGAGCTTTATATACTCCATGTGGTTGTCATAGCCTTAATCTAGCAATATGTGATATGGCAAGTTGTTGTTCAAAAGCTATGTCCTTCTTTGGAGTGATACAACGTATCTATACATTGTTCTCTTCTTCTCCCAAAAGATGGAAACTTTTTAAAGATAAGGTTGAAGGTTTGACACTTAAGCCATTGTCACAAACACGTTGGGAGAGTCATGTGGAAAGTGTTAAGCCGATAAAAGAGCAATGTGTACGAATAAGAGATGCTTTACTTGACTTGGCAAACATTGCTGAAGATGCTAACACGAAGAGTCACGCTGAATCCTTAGCAACACATGAACTTGAGAATTTTGAGTTTTTACTTGGCATGGTCATTTGGTATAAGTTGTTGTATGCTATCAATACCGTGAGTAAATTTCTTCAAGCTGAAAACATGGATATTGATGAAGCCATCAAGCTTTTAGAAGCGCTTATTTTGTTTCTCGAAAATTATAGAGAATTTGGATTTGCAAGTGCTATGGATGAAGCTAAACAAATGGCAAGTGAAATGGGCATTGAAGCTGTTTTTCGGGAGAAACGTAGCATTCGAAGAAAGAAGCATTTCGATGAAAGTGGTAGTGAAGAGGTAACACAATCAGCTGAAGAATCTTTTAGAGTTGATTATTTTCTCTTTATAATTGATCAAGCTCGATCTTCACTTCAAACTCGCTTTGAACAATTTAAGCATTATGAAGAGACATTTGGATTTTTGTTTAATTTGGAGAGGTTAAGGAGTATGCATTTTGATAGTTTGTTGAAATCTTGTATGAATCTTGAGCAGTATTTGAACCATAATGGACATTCAGACATTATTGGTGATGACTTATGTACAGAGTTGTTAGTTTTGAAGTGCTATTTACCTGAAGAAACAAAAAGAGCTATTGAGGTGCTAAATTACTTGAAGAAAATGGATGGTTGTTTTCCAAATGCTAGCATTGCTTACAAGATTTTGCTCACTATACCAGTTACAGTTGCATCAGCAGAAAGAAGCTTCTCCAAGTTGAAATTGATCAAGACTTATCTCCGTTCAACTATGTCGCAGGAAAGATTGAATGGATTGGCTATGTTATCCATTGAAAAAGAAATGGTTGAACAACTCGACTATACAAAATTGATTGATATTTTTGCCTCGAAAACTGCAAGACGAGTTGTATTTAAGTGATTGGTTATAACATTTTGCAAAATATATATTTTGAATATTTTAGTTTTTTTTTGTTGTTTTATTGTTGAATTTAAGTTAACAAATTTAGTTCCGTAGACTTTTTTAAAAGAAAAAGAGGATTGTCTGCTATGGCTTAAGGGCCCAAATTCTGAAGTTCGCCTCAGGCCCCGTGAAACACAGGTACGGCCCTGATTATAAGGTAGTATTGAACCACCTTGGCACCTAATCTCAGACTTGTGGCACAATTCTGATAAATGGGTGGCACGATTCCTTGAACCTAAGACAGAATGTTTCTCACAAATTCATAGGCTTCTCTAAAAAGCCCAACTCTTCCCAGAGATCAACTACATTGTTCAATATTCTCAGTCTTGCCCAAGGAAACAATCCATTTGAAGAAAATCCCCAAAATGAGCAAACATTGCATTTTTCAGCATTATCTACGAGATTTTATCACGAACAGCATGCTATATATAAAAGTATAAATGCAAAACTTCGACTGGTATTTACATCTGCATGCATATGTTACAGAGAGAGAGAGAGAGAGAGAGAGAGAGAGAGAGAGAAGAATTATACCTGGCAGCCGAATGAGATGAATGAAGAAAATCGAATACAACTGAATCAGCTAATCAGAGAACAAAAAATTGTGAGAGCAGAGTCTCGCGAAGCTTCTCTTGAGAACCTATCATTCCTTTTATTTTCTGAAGTAGAAACTAGAAAGTTCGAGATACTAACGACTCTCGTGCGATTTTAGGCAGAAAAGAAGCTCGACGAGTACATTTTAAATAACGATATGCTTAGTTTATTACCCCCACGATCTACTGCACCGCGGTCCGCCAAATTCAGAGGTAGGCTGTTGGCAAGCAGAATAAGACTTATACCAAAATTTAATTCAAGAATGGCAAGCAGAATAAGAATTATACCAAAATTTAATTCAAGAATTAAGATCATATAGATATTCTCGTGTATGTTATATTGAGAATTGATTATTCAAATTTTTACTTAAATTCGATGATTAATTTTTGAATTGAATCTGAATTGAGAATTTTTAGCTTATAATTTCAAGAACTTGATGTTTCAAACTTTTAAATTTTCTATAGTATTTTTCAAAATCGAGACTACATCGGTTGGACACATTTTTTTAATTAAATAAAAAAATTAATTATTAGATTGAACAGAATAATTTTCTCTCTTTTTAACTCTTCAAATTTGAACACTAAAGAATAATTATTGTGTTATGTTGTTGTGTAGTGTATATTAAATAAAGATAATAATGTTTCAATCCACGTACGGATTTCAAGTTAGTCCAAATAGAAGTATTAACTAAAATTCAGATAAGTCGAAATCCAATTAGCCTATATTTAATTACAGGGAAAAAATCACAATTAAAGCATTAACTATGCACAATTCAAAAATCACATTTTAAGTTTAATTAATGCAAAAATCAGGTATTTATTTATTAATTAAATATAATAAAATCACAGTTATATAATTAATGGTCACATGTATATAATAATGTGTCACAACTTATTAATTGATCACGTATTAAATAATTAATTAGTCACAGTTTAATTCGAGATCACAAATCAAAAATTGTAAGTCACAATTTATCAATCAACCATATTTTTTTCAAATTTATTGTTCACAAATTATCGAATTTTAATATTACAGTTTATTTTATTGGTCACAGATAAAAAAATTATATATCACAATTTATCAATCAATTACGTATTTTCAAATTTGTTGATCACAAATTATCGAATTTTAAAAACACGGGTAACCAAATAGTGGGTCACATACGACCACCACCTACATCGCCGCTGCCTACACAGCACTGCCACCATTGCCGCCACAACCACCAACACCACCATCAACACAATGCCTTCGTTGTCAAACCATCATCGCCGCAGTCGACCAACACAGCAAACATCACCACCACCTCAACACCGCAGCCAACATCCCAACCACCACCATCCAACTACAAACAACGCCACAACTTGCAAACCACTACCAATTACCCTCAAAACTCCATATTTTCACCACCACCACCTTATCACCAACGCCCAAAACAACCTACAACAGATCGGAGGGGAAAAACACGCCACCGCCGCTGCAACGATTGTAGCTCTCAAAGCAGCGTAAAGTCATCCCAAATATATCGGAGGGAAGAACCACTACATCCACATCGTCGTCGTCCCCAAAACCACATCCATATTGACATCGCTACAGTAGTGCTTATAGCGTGCAGAGCAGCACACACAGTGTCATTATAGCGGTGGCGACTGCAGCTCGGAGTCGTGCACGACGCTTCAACTGCACCGGCACCGACTTCGTTGAGAGAGAGAGAGAGAGAGAGAGAGAGAGAGAGTGTGTGTGTGTGTGTGTGTGTGTGTGTGTGAGGATTAAAATGATTTAGGGTTTGAAATTATGTGGGTGAGTGTTTTGATGGGTGTTGAATTTGAGATATAATTATTAATATTAAAATATTGAATTTGTAATATAATTATTAATATTAAAATATTAAATTGTCACATGATTTTTTGATTAAATATACTTCATATCTGATTTTTGAAGCGTGATCTTTAAATACATGATCTAGCGTAATTTCCACATAATTATGTGTGTGGTCCTAAAATCTCAATGACAATTATAACTAAGTTTATAACTTTCAAATTAATTACAATTAAGTTCAAAACTTTATTGTAATTACGATTAAGCCTAAACATTTACAATAATTGTAATTTAGTCTCGATAGTTTATAGACCCACCACAGGGACATGATCTGACATATATTATCCAAGTTCCAATAAGTAGATAATATCTAGTCGATCCTAGACAATTCAATCTAATTATTAATAATTGCTTTTCACTAAATGTAAAAGATTTAACTCTCATAATCTATAAAATTACAAAAGTCAATAAATTTGAAATACTTTCTTAAATCTGATAATTAGGTGTGAGCATAAATGACCATTTTACCCCTCAACCTGATAAATACTACAAGAATTTGTGTACACTAAATCGCTCGTTCTCAAATTTTCAACTCATCGAAATATTTGACCAATCAAATTGATCTCACACATTGATGAATCCAAGAACATTAAAGTCACGAAAAAACAAATATAAGTGGAATTTAATGCCCCGCATGATCGTCCTAGAAGAATTTACTCGACACATGATCACAATGCACTTGAAGTATACTAGTATCACCTTTAATTATTTCTTCGGTAAGGATAAATCGCAAATTGAAATAGTGAATCGATCAACATTACAATCTTCTACTTCTAATACAATGTGCCAACCTTTATTTGTTGACTATGATAATGCTCAATAATAAATAAATAAAATCGTAATTTATTTGTTATAAAATATTATTTTATCATAACAAATATATCATATGAGCATACAACCCAACACTGCCCACCTATGTGCCTATCGGCCACGGCTACCATGCCACCTGATCATAAACATGTTGCGCATGACTATAGTGACGACACAACAACTACGCGTGTTAACGTGTCAAGATGATGATGAATCTAGTCAATTCCATAATTTTCATAATGATGGTAGTGAAATGTTTAAAAAAAACATAATAACCCATGAGACTAATCCAACAAAAACTTGATCCCACTCCACCTTGGATGTGTGTAATTATCTCGTGCCGTACGTACGGGGCTTTTCTCAAGAGTGTGGTAAAGGATATAGATGTCGTATTATTTTTTATCAAATATTTTTAATTATTCGATTCTAGTTCTATTAAGTAGAAACTATCTACTTGAAAACTTTTAAATTATCTAATTTTGAAAAGTTGAAAATCATCTAATCGTAGAAATTATTAAGTAATTATAGCATTTATGAATTTTAGTTGTTTGCTATGCATTAGTTTATTTTTAAAATAATTAGAAAATTGAAATTAAAATTTAGTGGTGTTATTGTCTAAATTAAAATTTTCTCTCTTTTTAACTCTTCAAATTTGAACACTAAAGAATAATTATTGTTTTATGTTGTTGTGTAGTGTCTATTAATAAAGATAATAATGTTTCAATCCATGTACGGATTTCAAGTAAGTCCAAATAGAAGTATTAATTAAAATTCAAATAAGTCAAAATCCAATTAGCCTATATTTAATTATATGTGTTGTCTTAAATCTCAATGACAATTATAACTAAGTTTATAACTTTCATATTAATTACAATTAAGTTCAAAACTTTATAGTAATTACGATTAAGCCTAAAACTTTTACAATAATTGTAATTAAGTCTCAATAGTTTATAGAGCCACCACATGGACAAGATTTGGCATATATTATCCAAGTTCCAATAAGTAGATAATATCTAGTCGATCCTAGACAATTCAATCTAATTATTAATAATTGTTTTTCACTAAAGGTAAAAGATTGAACTCTCGGAATATATAAAATTACAGAAGCCAATAAAATTGAAATACTTTCCTAAATCTGATAATTAGGTATGCGCATAAATGATGATTTTACCCCTCAAATTATTCTCGCTAACTCAAATATCATTTTATTCAACGGTACTGTAAACTAGTCACAAATGTTGAAGTTTAATCGTCCTTAAACACTGAACTAAGGTTTTAATCGTTTCACAAAAAATATTTTAGTTGCTTTACTATTTTTCAGGGCCATGGTCACTACAGAAATTTGTGTACACTAAATCGCTCGTTCTCAAATTTTCAACTCACCTAAATATTTGATCAATCAAATTGATCTCACACATTGGTGATTCCAAGAACATTAAAGTAGCGAATATATATATATATATAAGTGGAATTTAATTCTAGTGTACTAGTATCATCTTTAATTATTTATGCGATAAGGATAAATCGCAAACTGAAATAGTGAATCGATTTACATTACAATCTTCTACTTCTAATACAAAGTGCCAACCCTTATTTGTTGATTGTGATCATGCTCAATAATAAATAAATAAAATCGTAGTTTATTTATTATAAAATATTATTTTATCATAACAAAATATACAGTATATGAGAATACAACCCAACTCTGCCCACCTCTATGCCTATTGGCCACATCTACCCTGCCACCTGATCATAAACATGTTGCGCATGACTATAGTGACGACACAACAACTATGTGTGTTAACGTGTCAAGACGATGATGAATCTAGTCAATTCCACAATCTTCACAATGATGGTAGAGAAATGTTAAAAAAAAAAAAAAAAAACATTATAACCCACAAGATTAATCCAATAAAAACGTGATCCCACTCCACCTTGGATGGGTGTAATTATCTCGTGCCATATGTACGGGGCTTTTCTCAGGGGTGTGGTAAAGGAGATAGATGTCGCATTAGCGTTTTTGAATTTTAGTTGTTTGGTATGCATTAGTTTATTTTTAAAATAATTAGAACATTGAAATTAAAATTTAGTGGTGTTATTGTCTAAATTAAAAGTTAAGTGGCCTGATTGCAAGTAAGGTTAAAGTTTAATGACCGTGGGTGAACTTTACTTTACCGACTAGGTGAAACGTGTGAAGAATTTGTTATTCTAACCATACATCAATTATTTTAAGCGGTCGAACAAGAGGCTAATAGAATGATCTAATTGTTGCAAATTAAAGTGGAGTGACGTGATTCTTCGTATTAAAGTTCAATGAGTGCAGGTGAAATTTACCCAAAAACATCATTGTACTGCAATTTCTAGTTAAATAACAAACTGTAAGGACATGAAAAAGAATAAATTAAAAAAAATAAAAATTGAAAGGTGAAGAAAGGTGGGTGTTACTCCAGAGGGAGAGTGGACAAGAGACACTGTACATCAAGAACCTACTAAACATAAGAATCCAAATCTCAACTCCCACAAATGCTATTAAAGAAACTACAAGGTTATCCGTATTAAAATGAACAAATTAACCGTAGAATTAACTACGGATGTAAAGCCCTCAAATTCATTAGCACGGTTGATCATCGATGGACATAGACAAAAGAAATTCGACCCAGCAAGTTTAGTTCTGCTGAAATTGTAAAAGAAAATAAATTGAACCCAGAACGATACTCAGCACTTAATTCAAATAAAATGTTGCAATCTGATACAAATTAGAGAAATGTATTTCATTCGTTGGCTTGTCAACCCAACTCCTTAACTCGTGTGATTCCCTAATCTAGGTTAGAAATCCGTCAGCTAAACAAGTAAGAAAAAGAATGTCTCAACTTCTAGCTTGAGAGAAGATTCTCTAAGAATCCATGGCGACTGCTTCAGGCAGAGGTCGCAATTTGAGAGGTGAAGTCATGTAGGTTTTCAGAGGGATACGAGGAGATAATAACTTCTTCTCCTTTGGTACACCGCCCACAATTCCCAGGACCTTTCTCACTTCATTTGCCAACTCTATGACATAGTCATCTTCATGACCTGTTGTTCATGTATTAAATGAGAATTTGAACAGAGTTCCTCCGGTCAAGCAAGAAAGTAAGTAAACTTACCAATGTCAAACATGGCTTTCTCCAACATGAATACGTAATCTTTGTTGTTACCGGTGGGACCCGAGGCAGTCGCAATTTGCCTGGAAAGATACACGAGAAATCAGGATTTTATGCAATTAAACATAATTACATAGAAGAAAGGAGAGAGGTGACGAGGATTTATATACCTTGCCATGTCCTCCATAGGGGCAGGTCCTAAATAGTACTTGTTCAAAACTTTGTCTGGAGTTGACGTGAACCTGCAATGCCAAAAACCTATCTTTTGAGCAATTTCGGACAAAATAGCCCACACATGTTTATTGATATTTTGCAAGAGTAAGATGAACACTATAACGAAGAAAGCATTAAAACTACTTACACTATCACTCCAGTTAAGAATGGCTGCTCAGAATCTCCTTCCTGCATTGAAGAGGAGAAACTTCAGTACTCAAAAATCAGTAATAGGATAGGCTAGTATGCAAAACAAGATATCGAAAATAAAATTGACCTTGAAAAAGTTCACCAAAGTATTCTGGTCATACTCGCACTCTCTTCTTTCCAGATACTACAACACAAAGGTTTAAACAAACACCAGCTTCAAAACAATTGCATAATTGGAAATGCCTGATAAAAGCCTAAATGTGATTCGATTATCAAAATAATGCCCCAGGCATACCTCCATTGCCGCCTTTTCCTTTTCGGCCCCTCCTTGCACGCAATATGCAGCACCCCACTAAAAAAGAAATACAGGTCGAAAAATTTAATACAAGTAACTTCAAATTTGCATAACTGAGAGAAAAAGGGATTAAAATGGCAAATAAATAACATTTTTCACATACGCAGATGGCTCCATCATATTGCTCCAAGGTGCAAGTTCTTGCAGGCTGCTGAGGAGTACCTCTATGATCAATGCAGGCTGAAAGAAATAAAAGAAAAAATATGAATCCTTTTAAAAGGGGGGAAAAAAAACTACATTAATTTGCAACTCCTTAATCTTCTCTCTTTTTAGTTAAAGAAACCTGAAATCGAAACAGTTCGTCTATGTACAGATTTGAAGTCTTCTAACAAGTAATGTTCAATCTTTAACTCAAATTCTTTCTGATACAAAATCAAGGGTTTATCATGTAATTTAACAAATTTGGAGAGAATTGGAAATCACATAACATATTTCTGCAAAGGAACAGAAACTTACCCAGATCAAATACTCTCCTATAGTCTTTGATGTAGCCAATTATTTTTTCATCATATTCAAATCCAGGGTTCCATACCAAAGATCCATAGCCAAAAATCCAGAACACCATTTTTATCCTCTGCTATGAAAATCCGCACGAAATGAAAAACCCATAAAATATTACTCACAATTGAAACAAAAAAAACAACAAAAAGATAATGGGTGTTAAATAATAAAAAAATACAGTAAAATGCTTACACGAAAAATCTGGATCAAGAGGCAATGAAGCAAGGAATATCACCACAAATTCTGAGATTTAAATGAGAGAGAGGTAGGAAAATGAAATAGAGCTTTATTTCTGAATCTCTCTCTGATTCTGTAAATAGGGTTTGTGCAAGCAGGACGAAGGAAAAAGAGGGTTTTTGTGATTATTTATAATCAGACGAGGAAAAGGTAAGCCGTGGTTTAGATTGTGAGGTGGTTGGGGGTGGGGGCCCTTTTTGTATGTATATGGACAACCTGTATGTATACATTAATCCTCACATTCATCATTTTATTTTCCTTGTTTGTGGATGTAGAGAGAAGAAAAGGAAAAATCATAATAAATAAAATATTAAGCATTAAGACCATGTTTGGAATTGATTACAATCAAATTTTAATTTAAGTCCAAATCAAACAATTAATATTAACCACATATTTCATTGGTATACAACTTTCCAATCATATATTTCATCAATTTTTATCAAAATTTACAAAAAAATCTAATTTTAATCTCCATCAAACAACCCCTAAGTTTGTCTCGTCAAATAAGAATTTATTGTCTGTATACATGGAAGAAGAATTATGAAATGGTCGATATTGATGGCAGCAACTGGCATGAAAAGGATGTAATAGACTTGACTGCACGCCATCCTGCTTGAATTTTTTTCTCAAGGGTCAATTGGTATGTCCAAATCCAGCTATGAAAAGGCAATTTCGTGGAACTCAGTTAATCTTTTATTCTTTTTAATTTGTTAATATAAAACTTGATGCAATAAAAATCGAAGAATTTGCATTTTAGTAAGCAATATCTTACTTAATATTTATACACAATATTATACATGATATGATCGAACTAAATCAAATTAAATAGTACTAATATAACATCTTTTGAGTAGTTGATTGTACGTTGGCTTGGTGCCAGCGTTCGTGACCAATGCAAGAGGGGATTGATGCAATATTGAAGTTTTGTCCTTTGCTATGGATTATATCGTGTGTCATTTGGAGTTTGTGGGAGTGACATATTCTACATTCTTATCTAAAAGGCATTTACTAACGAAATTTGAGTCACTTTCTATGCTTACATTGTAAAGACAACGATGGTGCTAACTTAGCTACTACACGAGCAACGATGTTGAATGTCATTGTGGGAGCATGTAACAACAATTTTAGGAATCTTTTAAGCCATGGTTGTAAAACCTGACCGGCCCGTTGGACCAAAAAATCGGATGCCCAGTCCCTGACCAAGCCAGTAGATTAATTTTATGGAAAAATATGTGATTCGGTTAAAATCGGGCTTTGACCGAATTAATCGATAATTTAATCGGCCCGGTTGACCGGATTTTGAAATCCTTTTGCAAAATTCTTGAGTTCAAGGAAATTGAACATTGGAGCTCTAAAAAAAATAATGGATTATTTATCACTTGAACACAAAGTGTTTTAGTATTATTTATGTGTAATAACTTATATTTATCTAATGAATCGTTTATAGGTTTTTTTATAAACTTTGGTCCAAACTTTTACTTTATTATATAAATTTAAATAATTAGTGAAAAATAACTTAAAAACTTTAATTTTCCCTAAAAAAAAAAAAATTATACTTTATATTTTTTGTAGATTTTTATGCTATTATATTGGTTTGACCAGCAACCCAATACCTTGTCCAGATTAATGTTTGGGTCGAATATAATAACTATACTTTAAAGAGTGAATTCTTCAAACAAGATCGAAAATCATGCGAGCCTACTTGACTAGGGAGCTCAATGTTTGGCATATACAATATCCCTTGCATGCTTACTATGCAAATCATGGGATAGCACCTTTAGATCCAAGGGATTATTGAAGCGGTCATCTCGAGTGTGTTGCCTTGACATTTTGCACTCTTTTTTTTTTTTTTTTTTTTTTCTTCAATTGAGTTCTTAGGATTTGTTTGGTAGAATTTTTGTTTTTACTTTTGTTTCTTATTAAAAAAAAATTATTGATAAAGCTATTTTAGATCAGTTTTCTTTAAGAATTTCTATAATCAGACAATTTTTTTAAAAATATTATTCATATATATTCAAAAATGAAATTTTAACCTTAGATGAAGTTTTTAATTTTTCATAAGTAAACGAATTGTTAATGTCCCCATCCCATAATGAACGCCACCCATACATCGTACACGGTAAATCATGAAAATTAAGTACTACTGTACTGGTCTGCGGTTGTCTAGGTTCATTGAACCTAGACACCAAATCACCAAATCATTTTCCCTCTGGTTGAATATGGGACCGACTTTCAAAGTTTGTGGGATGACCTTAGATAAAGCATTAGACAAATTGCTCGAGAAAATTGACTTTCTAGTTCCAACAAATTGGGATTTAGGTACAATGAAACTAGACATTAATTTGAACGAGTTGAACCTAATGACCTAATTCATCACATTATAGCCTTTTGATTGTCAAAATGTTTAGTGGGGTTTCTCAATTAATCACTTTAACATTTTTGCTCTTTCTGTTTTACTTACAAGAATACTAAAAAACATCGATGGAGAATAATGTGATGAGTAGTTTTCTAGATACGAACAAAACAAGTAGTATTGTTACTCATATGTCAATTGAGATTCGATTCCAATTCAAACAATTCAGTTAAAAAAAAGATATGCTTTTTTAATCTATAAAATGAAAGGTCAGTATTTTGTCTCGAGTTGCAAGTCAAATAATTAAATTGAATGTCACAGAAAATAAGGTGATCTTTGGACAATGTCAGAAGTGTCTTGATGTAGTGGGATCATTTTGATTGTTACGCCTTCTAGCACGAGATATAAAATTTATTTTGGTGAAAACTTACCATATAAAGTAATAAGACCTCTCACCAAATAATATTTTATTCTCCTTTTAAATAATAGTCCGAAGTTCTTGTCAAATTGATCATTGTACTTGATTAAAAACAACTCAATTGAATCATTTTACAATATCTTTATAAAGTCCATGTTTGGTACGTATTCTTTCAAAACTCATTTTCAACCACACATTCTACAATAAAATAATATTTTCCATCACATAAGTTGAAATGCAAGAAAGGAAATGATAATTTAGCTCAGATGATTTCATTCATTATCAATGTGGTATAAATAATTACAAATGAAGATTCTAGAAACTACAAAGAGTTTGTTAGCTCCTGATTTTAAGGAGAGTGTTGGAATAAAAATACAACAGAAAGTTAATGCTAGCATTGTACGAAATATGGAAGAATTGTCCGCAAGGAAATTAATTGGAGTTAGTGGCTGGAAGGAGCTAGCCACTAACTCCATGTTGGATGGAGCTAGCTGACATTAGCTCCATTCTGAATGGAGCTAACCATTATTCTTAATATCCCCCCTTCAAGCTGACTATAAGGAAGTGACTCCAAGCTTGTCTTTCAAAAAAAGGAACCTTGAGTGAGTGAGGCCTTTTGTTAAGAGATTTGCTATTTCATCAAAGGAAGGCACGTATTTGACTTCTAATTCTTTGCCAAGCACTTTATCCCTGATGAAATGAGTTTCTAATTCAACGTGCTTTGTTCGCGCATGGTAAATAGGGTTGGTTGCCAAAGCACTAGCGCTCATATTGTCACACCACAGTACTAGGATGGATGACTGTGATAATTCAAGTTCTTTGAAAAGTGATTGGATCCAAGCTATCTCTGAAGCTACTAAGGCAAGTGCTCTGTACTCTGATTATGTACTTGATCTAGCAACTACACGTTGCTTCTTTGAAGACCAGACAACCAAATTTTCTCCTAAGTAAATACAATAGCCTGCAGTTGATCGTCTGTTATCTGGGTAGGATGCCCATTCAGCATCTGAATATCCTGTTAAGTCTAATGTTTCACTTCTTTGTATCCCTATCCCTTGATCTATTGTTCCATTTAGATACCTAAGTACTCTTTTCAAGGCTTGCCCGTGAATTGAAGTTGGAAACTACAGAAATGACTTAATCTATTTACAGCAAATGTGATGTCTGGCCTAGTGTGTGTGAGGTATTGCAGAGCTCCTACATCACTTCTTTATATTGAAGGGTTTTTCAGTGGTTCTCCTTCAACCTTTGACATGGTTTTGCGTGCTAGAATTGGAGTTCCACATGCTTTCAGATTTTGCAATTCAAACTTCTTGAGCAACTCAGCAATATACCTTGCTTGAGTTAAATAGAGACCAGAGTTATGCCACCACACTTCAATTCCTAAAAAGCAGTGAAGTTTCCCCATATATTTGAGTGCAAACCTTTGATTCAATTCATTTATGAACCTTTGCAACAAACCTGCATCATTCCCGATTACTACAATGTCATCAACATATATGAGTGCAAATATAATTTGATTTTCATTTTTGAAGTAGAAAAAGGAAGTTTTAGCAACTGATTGCTTGAACTTCCAATTCATCAGTGTTGACTTCAATTTGTCATAACAGGCTCCAGGTGCCTGCTTCAACCCGTAAATTGCCTTTTCCAGTTTGCAGACATGGTATGGTTTTGAAGGATCCACAAAGCCCTCTGGTTGGTTCATATATACAACTTCCTCAAGTTCACCATTCAAAAATGCATTATTGATATCTACCTGTTTGATTGCCCAACCTTTTGACACTACCATAGCAAGTATAACTCGTAAGGTTGTAGCTTTGATTACTGGGCTGAAAGTCTCATAAAAGTCAACTCCAGGCTTCTGATGAAATCCCTTGGCTACAAATCTCACTTTAAGCCTTTGAATTGATCCATCAGTGTTGTATTTTGTTTTGAAAACCCACTTTCTTCCTACAATGTTGTAAGCTAGTGGTGGTGGCACAAGCTTCCAGGTGTTGGTTTTCATCAGGGTATTAAACTCCTCCCCATGACTTCTTTCCACTCTTTTCTCATTAAAGCTTCATCCAGGCTTCTTGGTTCTGATATTTCAAGATTGCTGGCCATTGATTTACCCATAAATGCCTTAAGTTTAAATACTCCTGCCTTTGCTCTTGTGATCATAGGATGCCCTATTAAGTCCCTTGCTCTTGACTGAGGTCTGATTTCTTGTTGATTTGCTAAGGAATTTGTTTTACCTCGTTCAGTATTTTGAGGTAGTTCAAGTTCTGATTCTATTCCTTGACTTATTGCTTGATTGTTCATATCCTCATTGCTCCCATTTTCATCCCTTTCATAACTGATGTGTTCAAATTGAATATCACTCGAGCTAAGAAGTGTGTGATGCTCAGCATAGGTTGCTTCAGGAAGTAATGTATCGACAGAATTTGCGGTATGTTCAGAACCATTTGGTTGAGGTGAAAACCGAAAATAGGTTATCACAGACTTGGATATCACAGAATTTTGTTGGTTTTGGACATAAAACAAGGACTCAAAAGGGAACTCATGTTCATTAAAGACAACATGTCTTGATATATAGACTCTGCATGTGGAGGATAAACATTTATAGCCTTTATGAGAATCACTATATCCAATGAAAACACATTTTGTTGAGTGATAACTGAACTTGTGCCTTTGGTAAGGCCTGAGGCAAGGGTAGCAAGCACATTCAAATACCCTTTAATGACTTGTAATCAATTTCTTTTCCAAATAGAACAAAGTAAGGGGACTGCATTTTAAGCAATGGTGTAGGCATTAGGTTAATCAGGTAGGTTGCAGTTTGAAAGGATTCCCACCAATATTTCAAAGGCATTTTGGCTTGAGCTAAGAGGGTGAGGCCTGTTTTAGGTATAAGCTTGTGCTTTCTTTTAATTCTTCCATTCTGGGCAGAGGTATATGGACATGGATGTCTAAATGCAATGCCCTCTTGTGATAAAAAGGTTTTGAAGACTCTAAACTCTCCTCCCCAATCAACTTGCAAGGTTTTTATTTTCCTTACAAGTTGTTCTCAACTAACTTCTTAAAATGCACAAAAATACTTAGTGCTTCAGATTTCTGTTTTAGGTGATAAATCCAAGTGAATCTACTAAAGTCATCAAGGAATGTTATGTAATATTTGAAACTAGAATTAGATTGAATTGGTGCTGGTCCCCATAGATCAGTGTGCACAAGTTCAAGAGGTGTTTTGGCATGTGAAGTAGAAAGAGTAAAAGGTAGCAGATGGGATTTGCCAAACTGACAGGCATCATAGAAGGATTTGCTATTTTCTTTCAACTTTTGATTGCAAGTTTCGAGCACTTGAGACATCACTTGGCTAGAACAATGTCCAAACCGCATGTGCCATACATTAGCTAGGAAATCTAAGGATTGTTGACTTGGGTTTTGACTACGATCAATGGATATGATGTTGCAGCAGTGTTTATTTGAGACAGTAAACATCTGGGATTGACTCTGGGTATTATAGTGAGGGAAATCCAGCTGATACAATCCTTCCTTAAGCCTCTCTTACAGTACCACTTCCCTCGTTAGCTTGTCCTTGACAAAACAACAATTAGAATGAAATTCCATGTAAACCTGATTATCGGAGGTTAATTGTGACACACTAATGAGGTTCTTGATTTCAGGTACATGCAAAAGCTTGTTTAGCACGACTAATTTACTATTTAAAATAGGCAGATGAGTTACGCCAAAATGTGCAATATGCAGTCTGTTTCCATTATCTACCATAATTTCTTGCTTACTAGCATATTCAGTAGCTGAAGTGAGGTTTTGCTTATCTGCAGTAATGTGGTTGTTGGCACTAGTATCAGCAAACTAGGCTGGGTCATTCAGAGTGCTGAGAGAAGCAATATAGGCTGTTGGTGCTGCTGGTGAGGGATTGTAGTTGAACTTCTGATTTGGTGGAGCTCCAGTGAAGTTGCAAATGTTGGCCTTGTGTCCTGTTTTTCCACACACTTAGCAGCCAGGTGTATCACCTCCATTAAAATAGCCTCGTCTATTTCTTCCTCTTCTTCCACCTTTGAAATAGTTAGAGGATCTTCCATTGGTAACTGGCTTGTGAGTTCTAAAGTGATGATAGTTTGAGCCATATCTTTAAGTAAAGTTAACTGAGGTATGATCAAGATTGATTCCAACCATTTCATTTCCCATTGTTGTAAGATGTTCCAATCTACTTTCATATGTCATAGTGTTGATTGCAGCTCACCCCAAGTAATGTTGTCTCTGCTTTGAATTTAAACAACAATGGGAGTGTTCTTCATCTAAGCCTGCTAGGACCTGAATAACCAAATCAGAATGGGGAATAGGTTTCCCAGCAATTTCCAAGTTGTCTGCCAGCATATTTATTTTGTTTAGGTATTCATCAACACTCAGGTTGCCTTTCCTTGCCTTTTGAAGTTCACCAATGAAAAAGATGATACGAGATCTGTTTTGAACATAACTTTCCTTCACAGTTGTCCATGGTTCATTTGAGGTTTTTGCACCCATAACTCTCATAGCAATATCTGGAGTCATAGAGAAGTAGAGCCATCCCATGAACAATTGGTCTGTAGACACCCACTGGTTATATTCATTTCTTGTCATTTCGATGATGGTTCCACTTTCACCAACAACTTGGGTTCCAATGAACTCTGGAGGATACAACTTTGTCCCCAGGATGTAGCCTTCAAAGCTATGTCCATGAATAATAGGCAGTATCATGTTCTGCCATAGTAAGAAATTATTTTTGTCAAGCTTGATTAATAAAACTTGAGTTAGATTAACACCAAATGGCAAGAGGTTTGGGCTTCCTTGCATTGAAACAGAGTCGCTACTGAATAGGGATGCAGGAGCTGAGTTTCCTTCTGTGTTTTGTGGAGCATTGCTGGCGTTTTCCATCGAGGGCTCTGATACCAAGTTGAAATGCAAGAAAGGAAATGATAATTTAGCTCAGATGATTTCATTCATTATCAATGTGGTATAAATAATTACAAAGGAAGATTCTAGAGACTACAAAGAGTTTGTTAGCTCCTGATTTTAAGGAGAGTGTTGGAATAAAAATGCAACAAAAAGTTAGTGCTGGCATTGTATAAAATACGGAAGAATTTCCAGCAAGGAAATCAGTTGGAATTAGTGATTGGAAGGAGCTAGCCGCTAACTCCATTCTGGATGGAGCTAGCTGACACTAGCTCCATGCTGAATGGAGCTAGCCATCATTCTTAATAACATGAATAATTTTTCTTTACTTTTTAACCGCATATTTCTCATTATATCACTATTTAAAATACATTCTTTTCTCAATAATATCTATCAAATACACACTTCTATTTTTCTTTCCTCTTTCCTAAATTCCAGGTATTGCTCTACTACCATAAACTCACAGCCATAATGCTTTCTACCAAAAACTACTAACTCGGACTCGTAAAAAATCTTTATAACATGCAGAGATCTCTATAATTCAGAGTCAAACATTTTAAAATTATTATGCTATCGTTTGAAACATTGCTAAATGTTGGGAATCACAGTTAAAGTCTCAACTCACAATACAATCTAGCATATATTTGAAGCATAAATTAAAACTTGGACAGAGCAATTCCACAATAACAGAGTTAAACAAGCTCACCATAACCAATGTAAACTAACATCTTACAATGCATAAAGAAATCATAATTAATCATGGAAACCGAAAAAACATCAGAACATAGAATCTAAAAATAAACAGTGAATGAACCGAGGTTTTTCTTCCCTTGTACTAGCGGAAAATGGTAGAAGCTTTAGGCTAAGGAAAAGCTTCCATGTTTATGCAAATCACCATCCATAGAGAGTAGAGAACCAATTTAGAACCCCTATTCCTTTGGCTTGGATCATCGATTAAGTGATCTTCCCAAATCAGCCAAGAACTCGGCCTAAATCACCACTAAGCCACCGAGAAATACCACCCAACTTAGTCACTCTTTCAGGCCTAAGTATTAAAGAGTTTTTCCCAATAAAACCTGGCTCCAAGGTTGATTTATGGAGTACCCAAAATAAAGAAGAGGAGAAAACTGTTTAACAGAGAGCTCCAAGACAGAGAGAGAGAGTTTTTGAAGAAGTGTATATTTTGGCAAAAGTCTAGTCCATCCTTTTTAATGTGACGTGCCTGGGAAACGCAAAATGGGTGGAGTATCAAGGAAGGAATCCATTTGAATTTCAAAGTCAATGACCAAAAATATCTCATATGATTTAATCCTAGCCCTCCATTATATCAATGGCCACAAATGATTCAAATCAAATGACTAGGAGAACCACACAAGTCAACACTAAATTTAGCATTATTATTTCAAGATGACGAGCCAAACCTTCCTGAACCAATCCACTTATCAACAAATGAAGATCTATTTTTCTATGTGAAAGTTGAAAAATAGAAAAAGGGAGAAGAATACAAGTACGATTTCATCTTCGTTGTAGGTCCTTCTTCAGCAACATGAAAAAATAAACATGTAAGCATTGATGGAAGCATGTCTCCAACTTCATTTGCTGAATCACTAAATCTGATGCAGCATGATTCTAATGCATCATCAGCGAAAAGGGTATTATTCTTAGATTCTAGTCCTTCACATTCCAAAAACAAAGAAGAAGACAAAGATGATAGTGGAAAAGACGGGCATTAGAGTGAATGAATCCAACGATTAAAACGTTGAATGACGCAGAATGTTTAAGCACCGGAGCAATGGTGAAAGCTAGAAATGATTTTTGTTCTTTTTATCTCATTCCAGTTTGAACTGCAAGATGTAGCAACAAATAGCTAAATGAACTTTAATAAATCACTTGTGTTTTAAGTAACTTATGAAGTAGTTATTGAGCCAAACATTATCTGTTGTTTGTGACTGTTTGTCTCTATAACTATTCTACCTTTAACTTCTATTTTAAACTTGCAAGTCATTTGGAATCTTTTCACAGTGAACCCTCGTTCTTACAAGTAATGAAATACTCCTATGACAGAGTCGAAGGAAAAGAGGAATAAATTTAAAGATGTACTCAATAAATTATTCAAGTGATACAAATTTCGCATGTCCACAAATTTGAACCATTTGCACTAAAGTTTACACGTTAGACATTTAAAATTTAATTATTAATTTAAAACCAATCAAACAAGAAGATATGTCAAAATTTGAGAACATATATCCATCCATGTACTCGAACTAACATCCAAAAATATTAGTGAATTTATTCAATAGAACTATTTAATGTTCCAAATCTCAGAAGCATTCCAAATGTATGAATCACTTCATTGCTTAGTTAAGTGATTCATCAATAAAACGACAGTTAACTAATTTGATCATATAGAGTAGAGATCATCTTGTAAATTGAGTTCATTGCAATTATGTCTCGTATATAAAAGTATATAAAAATTAACGAACGTCAGCTTACTTTGTGAAAAGAACTACATTAATGTGATGTTTACAGCTGTAAATTTAATAATACGTAACTAATTTCAATAAATAAATAGCTGTAATGCGAAGTTAACTACAGTGAATTCCAAATGTTCGTGTATCAGGAATCAAAGATATAAAAAGAAAAGAGATGAAAAGTAAGTCAATTCACGTACAAATGAATTTCTCTCAAATTTACACACTTATTTTTAACATTAATCAACTAACTGCAACACACGTTCACCCTACTTAGTTCTACCAAAAGATCGACACATACACCGTTGGAGATGAATTTTTCCGGTCACAAAATATTTCATTTTTAAAAAAATCCTTGAGTTATGCTAGATGTACAAAATTTTTGACATAATGAGTTACCTAATCGACAAGTAGCCCCCCCTATTGGGGGCAGCCCAATAGGGGGGGGGCTACTTGTTGATTAGGTAACCAATTATATGTAAAAAAGTATGTACAAGTAGATTTCTCCCAAATCCTTCACCAATTCCTTCTTAATAAACTTAGGGTCCGTTTGATTGTAGATGTGAAAATTTGGTAAAAAGAAAATGAATTTTAGAGAATTGAATTGCCTAAAAATTATTTTATTGGGAATTGAAATTAATTGTGTTTGATTGGTATAATTTTCCAACTGAAAAATGTTGAAAATTTGGTATTCATTTGTCTTCATTTTTCATGAAAATTGTCCATTAAAGTGATAATTTTTTCTACCATTGGGTCTAGAATTTGTTTCAATTGCTAAAAAGTAAATAAAAATCTATATAAAAAATTTCATACCGAATATCATTCATTTGTCTTTGTTTTACATGAAAATTGTCAATAAAAACGAGAAATTCCTTTCACACATGAAAAAGGGAAGCGTGGCTGGGGAGGGCCGAAAACCATTTCTAGGGAAAATGAACACTATCAAACACTGCCTTAGAGTCAAGCATCCGATAACTAGAAGCACAAGGAAATTAATTTCTCTTTATTATCTAAATTGGAATATAAAAAAAAAAATTGTGTTACAGTTGGAATAGTAATACAATCGGCAAAATTGGGATCATCGGCAGAAATGGCCAAGAAATACTTTCTTTTTAACCTCAAATGATATGGTATAATTAATTACACTTGCAACAACATTGCCAACTAATGAAATTTTAGCATAAAAACAAGAGAAAATGTCAAAGATTAGTTTCTAGTCATTACCACCCAACCAACAAGACTTGTAATGAACTCCCAAACTAGTTACATGCCTAAATATATTTATATGAGCGTTAGTATCTTGAATCATCTCATCTAAGAATTTAACGTGTTCTAAAAGAATGCGACAAACTTATTTATTTAATGTTTGTCTTCAACACATCACTTCATGTGATAATCAACTTTATTTTTATTAAATACGTTACATGTAAATAATCTTCAAAAATAAATAGCTATTAGAGATTAGCAAATTTATTTATTTATTGAACACGTCTCATCGCGTGATGATAATTATATTATTAATAACCACATGCATGCACAAATTTCATTAACGAGTTCTCTCGAGATGTTGGTCTCATTGCTTTTGATTGTTGGTAGCATGTTGAATCATCTTATCTAAAAATTAAATTGTTACGTAGTGGACAGTTGTTTATTTAGGAAAATACATAGACACTACAAAATTAGGCCGGCGAAGAACGGCTAATCCAGCTTTCGCACTCTGTCAAGTTCACTGCTCCATATCCTCAATTCTTTGCTGTTACCGTCCTGCAGAAAGAGTCGTGCAATTTTCAGAACCTCTTTTCCCTTATATTCTTCATCTTTCTTCTCCGTTAACATTGCTCTAAATCATCCAAAACAAGCCTAAAATCCTGTAGAAAACCTCCCTATCATGGCTTATACTTTGCGAAACTCGTTTTTCATGTTCTTTACCTTGTTATTATGTGCCATTACAGTATCATCTGATGATGAATCCTATGCCAAAGTCCTCATAAAGTTCAAGAGCTCTCTCTCCAACGCCACCATGCTGAATAACTGGATTGAACCGGTGGAAAATTTGTGCAATGGCTACACCCCTAAATGGACAGGGTTAGTTTGTGATAATGGTACATTTACAGGTATGAAGCTTGAAAACATGGGGCTAGAAGGTACAGTCGACGTCGATTCACTGGCAGAATTGCCATTGCTGAGCCTAAGTTTGATGAACAATAACTTCTCAGGGCCATTTCCTTATAATGATCTAAAGAAACTTAGGAAGTTAAGAACTTTGTATTTGGCTAATAACAGCTTCAAGGGTGATATTCCAGATGATACTTTTTCTGGGATGAAGGCTATGAGGAAAATTGTGTTGGGATTTAATGAACATACTGGTAAAATTCCCTCGTCTTTATTAAAATTGCGTAGGCTTGTGGATCTGCAGCTTCAAAATAATCAGATTAAAGGGAGAATACCGGACTTTCGGCAGAAGAATTTAACTGTTAATTTTGCTAATAATCAGCTTGAAGGTCCTATACCATCTTCACTTAGTAGCCAGAGCGCAAGCTCGTTTACAGGTAAGTCGGGATCAACTCGAATTCACATATATATATATCTTCATTACTGCAGGCTGAATTTATTTATTTTCCCGTACATGTAGGTGTTTATAATTAGCTAGTTAATTATATATAAGACTTGAACTCATGATTTATTATTGAAAATAACAATTAAGTTAATTAATTGATCAGGATCCTGCAAAAAAAAAAAAATTCGTAAAATAAAATGAGGAAACTAATATAAAATAATAGATATGTGATCTATATGTATAGATGCTAAAACAATTTTTATATATTCAATTGATTGGTCTGTTGTAAGTGGCAGGCATGTTGTTTACAAGGCACCTAATGCAAGAAACCAAGAGTCAAAAAGCTTACAGCCCTCTTATCTTTTTTTGAAATATTGATCAACCACATGATCTAAAACCATATACAAATTTAAATAAAAAGAGTAACGCCATTTATAATCACTCATTCCAATAATTATTATGTCATAGTTTATTATTTGAAGCAACAACATTATAGAAATACATCAAATAACAAGTTGTTGTATATAATAACTAAGGATAATTGCAGCAGTGGTATCGGACCTTTCATTTAGTAGCAGACTTTGTCCAAACTTTCAATTTGTGTCATTCACGGTATCAAACCTTTCATTTTTGCCACCAACAGTACCAAACCTTTCAAAATATCTGCAGCTGAAGTCCAAATGAATGGTTTCTGTTAGTTTGACCGTTAGTTGACCAAATAATTGATTTTGATAGTAATGTTGACTGATTTTAAAACGTTAAAATGATAATTTTACATTTTAATAATAAAATAATCAAAATTAAAAAATTGAAATTAAAAATTCATTCCACCTTCTTCTTTTTCTTCTCCCCCACCCACCCACCCCACCCCACCCCACCCCACAAAATCAACCTACAAATATTATGAATCAACCTCTTCAAATCCTTGAATCCATGATGTTAGAAACATGTTGTCCAACTATGTAGATCTACGTAGGCCGGATTAGAGATTTCGACTTAACAACCGATCAGAAATGGAGCTCCTCGATAAAAATATGAATTTCCTGTTGAAATGGTCCGCCTAATGGACTATCTTTACCAAAGAGGAGAAGAAGAGATAAGAGATTAAAAAGGGCTTAGAGATTTTCTATATGACGTCTAAGCAAGTTTCTGGTAAGGTCTATTTCTTGTTACTAATTTGCGGGGGCGCTTGTGGCTATCGCTGCAACCTGTGTGTGAGTGGATTGCAATCGTCGGCGCGATGGAGGTGGGTAGATTTTGGTTCGTTTGGTTGAGGTTGGGTGAGGAAATGTCGGGGTAAGTGTGGGGGTGGAAAGAAGATGAACTGTTTCGGATAAAGTTTTGGGTTTCTGATTCCATGGTCAATCAAGATGAAATTTTAGGTTAAATGCACAAGCAGAGTTCCTTAGAGTCACTCTCATTGCAGCAGTGCGCACATTCGATTTTGGGGACTCCATTCTCGAGCTTGTTGAAGCATTCTCGAAGTTCCAAATCCAGATTTGCAAATTTAGGGTGGGTGGGTATTTAATTTTGGTTATTTTATTATTGAAAAAAATGTAAAATTACCATTTTAACCTTTTAAAATCAGTCGACATTATTGTCAAAGTTAGTTATTTGGTCAACTAACGGTCAAACCAACATAAACCATCCATTTGGATTTCAGCCGCGGACATTTTTGAAAGATTTGGTACCATTGGTGGCAAAAATGAAAGGTTTGGTATCGCGGGTGACAAAAATTAAAGGTTTGAGCAAAGTCTGCTACTAAATGAAAGGTTTGGCACCGCTGCTGTAATTATCCCAAATAACTATTTTAATCATTGCTGATTATAAATAGCATTATTCTTAAAGAAACAACTTTTTTTGTTCTCAATAATAATTTAACATATGTAAATGAATTGTTTAAATATAGTTGAGTCACATTATTTTGGAAGAATTCTGGGATAGTGGATTGATGGAGAATGTGTGGTTGAAAAAGAAGGAAAAGTTTTGATGTGATGGAAAATATTATTTTATTGAAAAATGTGTGGTTGAAAATGAGTAGAAGAATGAGATTGAAAATTTTAATATGACTCAAACAGGGGCTAAGAAATGTGCCGGGTTCAAGTATTCTCGTCATTTATTTAATAAAAATTATGCACGTATGAGGCGTTGAGAAAAGCGAATTCATCTTGCACTTGCACTTGCACTTGCACTTGCACATGTTTATGACAGAATTTGACCCAATCTAATAACTTGAACTTTAGAAAAGGTGACTCTAACGCATATTTGTCTCTCTCTGTGTAAATAAATCTTTGTTTTGGACCAGGAAATATCAACCTATATGGTAAGCCATTGGATCCATGCAAACCAAAGAAGCACAAGGAAAAGACAGAGGCGTTGGAGTGAATGAATCCAACGATTAAAATGTTGAATGATGCAGAATGTTTAAGCACTGGAGCAATGATGAAAGCTAGAAATGATTTTTGTTCTTTTTATCTCATTCCAGTTTGAACTACAAGATGTAGCATTGTAGCAACAAATAGCTAAATGAACTTTAATAAATCACTTGTGTTTTAAGTAACTTATGAAGTAGTTATTGAGCCAAACATTATCTGTAGTTTGTGACTGTTTGTCTCTATAACTATTCCACCTTTAACTTCTATTTTAAACTTGCAAGTCATTTGGAATCTTTTCACAGTGAACACTCGTTCTTACGAGTAATGTAATATTCCTGTGACAGAGTCGAAGGAAAAGAGGAATAAATTTAAAGATGTACTCAATAAATTATTCAAGTGATACAAATTTCGCATGTCCACAAATTTGAACCATTTGCACTAAAGTTTACACGTTAGACATTTAAAATTTAATTATTAATTTAAAACCAATCAAACAAGAAGATATGTCAAAATTTGAGAACATATATCCATCCATGTACTCGAACTAACATCCAAAAATATTAGTGAATTTATTCAATAGAACTATTTAATGTTCCAAATCTCAGAAGCATTCCAAATGTATGAATCACTTCATTGCTTAGTTAAGTGATTCATCAATAAAACGACAGTTAACTAATTTGATCATATAGAGTAGAAATCATCTTGTAAATTGAGTTCATCGCAATTATGTCTCGTATATAAAAGTATATAAAAATTAACGAACGTCAGCTTACTTTGTGAAAAGAACTACATTAATGCGATGTTTACAACTGTAAATTTAATAATACGTAACTAATTTCAATAAATAAATAGCTGTAATGCGAAGTTAACTACAGTGAATTCCAAATGTTCGTGTATCAGGAATCAAAGATATAAAAAGAAAAGAGATGAAAAGTAAGTCAATTCACGTACAAATGAATTTCTCTCAAATTTACACACTTATTTTTAACATTAATCAACTAACTGCAACGCACGTTCACCCTACTTAGTTCTACCAAAAGATCGACACATACACCGTCGGAGATGAATTTTTCCGATCACAAAATATTTTATTTTTAAACAAATCTTGAGTTATGCTAGATATACAAAATTTTTGACATAATGAGTTACCTAATTGACAAGTGGCGCGCCCTATTGGGGGGCGACTGGGCCCGCCACTTGTCGATTAGGTAACCAATTATATAAAAAAGTAGGTACAAGTAGATTTTTCCCAAATCCTTCACCAATTCCTTCTTAATAAACTTAGGGTCCATTTGATTGTAAATGTGAAAAATGGGTGGAAAGAAAATGAATTTTAGGGAATTGAATTGTCTAAAAATTGTTTTACTGGAAATTGTAATTAATTGTGCTTGGTATAATTTTCCACCTGAAAAATGTTGAAAGTTTGGTATCCGTTTGTCTTCATTTTACATGAAAATTGTCTATTAAAGTAATAATTTTTTCTACCATTTGATCTAAAATTTGTTTCAATTGCTAAAAAGTAAAAAAAAAAAAAAAAAATCTAAATTTTTTTTACCATACCGAATATCATTCGTTTGTTTTTGTTTTACATGAAAATTGTCAATAAAAGTGAGAAAATTTTTTGCCATTGTGTCTAAATCTTTTTCTAATTGCCAAAAAAAAAAAAAAAGGAAAGCTAGAAAACAAAAAACCAGCCAACTCATAAGAAAACAAATTCATTTCACGCATGGAAAAGGGGCGCGTAGCTGGGAAGGGCTGAAAACCATTTCTAGGGAAAATGAACACTATCAAACACTGCCTTAGAGTCGAGCATCCGATGACTAGAAGCACAAGGAAATTAATTTCTCTTTATTATCTAAATTGGAATATTAAAAAAATGTGTTACAGTTGGAATAGTAATACAATCGGCAAAATTGGGATCATCGGCAGAAATGGCCAAGAAATACTTTCTTTTTAACCTCAAATGATATTCAGAACCTCTCTTCCCTTATATTCTTCATCTTTCTTCTCCGTTAACATTGCTCTAAATCATCCAAAACAAGCCTAAAATCCTGTAGAAAACCTCCCTATCATGGCTTATACTTTGCGAAACTCGTTTTTCATGTTCTTTACCTTGTTATTATGTGCCATTACAGTATCATCTGATGATGAATCCTATGCCAAAGTCCTCATAAAGTTCAAGAGCTCTCTCTCCAACGCCACCATGCTGAATAACTGGATTGAACCGGTGGAAAATTTGTGCAATGGCTACACCCCTAAATGGACAGGGTTAGTTTGTGATAATGGTACATTTACAGGTATGAAGCTTGAAAACATGGGGCTAGAAGGTACAGTCGACGTCGATTCACTGGCAGAATTGCCATTGCTGAGCCTAAGTTTGATGAACAATAACTTCTCAGGGCCATTTCCTTATAATGATCTAAAGAAACTTAGGAAGTTAAGAACTTTGTATTTGGCTAATAACAGCTTCAAGGGTGATATTCCAGATGATACTTTTTCTGGGATGAAGGCTATGAGGAAAATTGTGTTGGGATTTAATGAACATACTGGTAAAATTCCCTCGTCTTTATTAAAATTGCGTAGGCTTGTGGATCTGCAGCTTCAAAATAATCAGATTAAAGGGAGAATACCGGACTTTCGGCAGAAGAATTTAACTGTTAATTTTGCTAATAATCAGCTTGAAGGTCCTATACCATCTTCACTTAGTAGCCAGAGCGCAAGCTCGTTTACAGGTAAGTCGGGATCAACTCGAATTCACATATATATATATCTTCATTACTGCAGGCTGAATTTATTTATTTTCCCGTACATGTAGGTGTTTATAATTAGCTAGTTAATTATATATAAGACTTGAACTCATGATTTATTATTGAAAATAACAATTAAGTTAATTAATTGATCAGGATCCTGCAAAAAAAAAAAAATTCGTAAAATAAAATGAGGAAACTAATATAAAATAATAGATATGTGATCTATATGTATAGATGCTAAAACAATTTTTATATATTCAATTGATTGGTCTGTTGTAAGTGGCAGGCATGTTGTTTACAAGGCACCTAATGCAAGAAACCAAGAGTCAAAAAGCTTACAGCCCTCTTATCTTTTTTTGAAATATTGATCAACCACATGATCTAAAACCATATACAAATTTAAATAAAAAGAGTAACGCCATTTATAATCACTCATTCCAATAATTATTATGTCATAGTTTATTATTTGAAGCAACAACATTATAGAAATACATCAAATAACAAGTTGTTGTATATAATAACTAAGGATAATTGCAGCAGTGGTATCGGACCTTTCATTTAGTAGCAGACTTTGTCCAAACTTTCAATTTGTGTCATTCACGGTATCAAACCTTTCATTTTTGCCACCAACAGTACCAAACCTTTCAAAATATCTGCAGCTGAAGTCCAAATGAATAGTTTTTGTTAGTTTGACCGTTAGTTGACCAAATAATTGATTTTGACAGTAATGTTGACTGATTTTAAAATGTTAAAATGGTAATTTTACATTTTTAATAATAAAATAATCAAAATTAAAAAATTGAAATTAAAAATTCATTCCACCTTCTTCTTTTTCTTCTCCCCCACCCACCCCACCCCACCCCACCCCACAAAATCAACCTACAAATATTATGAATCAACCTCTTCAAATCCTTGAATCCATGATGTTAGAAACATGTTGTCCAACTATGTAGATCTACGTAGGCCGGATTAGAGATTTCGACTTAACAACCGATCAGAAATGGAGCTCCTCGATAAAAATATGAATTTCCTGTTGAAATGGTCCGCCTAATGGACTATCTTTACCAAAGAGGAGAAGAAGAGATAAGAGATTAAAAAGGGCTTAGAGATTTTCTATATGACGTCTAAGCAAGTTTCTGGTAAGGTCTATTTCTTGTTACTAATTTGCGGGGGCGCTTGTGGCTATCGCTGCAACCTGTGTGTGAGTGGATTGCAATCGTCGGCGCGATGGAGGTGGGTAGATTTTGGTTCGTTTGGTTGAGGTTGGGTGAGGAAATGTCGGGGTAAGTGTGGGGGTGGAAAGAAGATGAACTGTTTCGGATAAAGTTTTGGGTTTCTGATTCCATGGTCAATCAAGATGAAATTTTAGGTTAAATGCACAAGCAGAGTTCCTTAGAGTCACTCTCATTGCAGCAGTGCGCACATTCGATTTTGGGGACTCCATTCTCGAGCTTGTTGAAGCATTCTCGAAGTTCCAAATCCAGATTTGCAAATTTAGGGTGGGGTGGGTATTTAATTTTGGTTATTTTATTATTTTAAAAAAATGTAAAATTACAATTTTAACCTTTTAAAATCAGTCAACATTATTGTCAAAGTCAGTTATTTGGTCAACTAACGGTCAAACTAAAAGAAATCATCCATTTGGATTTTAGCCGCGGACATTTTTGAAAGGTTTGGTACTATTGGTGGCAAAAATGAAAGGTTTGGTACCGTGGGTGATACAAATTAAAGGTTTGAGCAAAGTCTGCTACTAAATTAAAGGTTTGGCACCGCTGTTGTAATTATCCCAAATAACTATTTTAATCATTGCTGATTATAAATAGCATTATTTTTAAAGAAACAACTTTTTTTGTTCAATAATAATTTAACATATGTAAATGAATTGTTTAAATATAGTTGAGTCACATTATTTTGGAAGAATTCTGGAATAGTAAATTGATGGAGAATGTGTGGTTGAAAATGAAGGAAAAATTTTGATGGAAAATATTATTTTATTGAAAAATGTGTGGTTGAAAATGAGTAGAAGAATGAGATCGAAAATTTTAATATGACTCAAACAGGGGCTAAGAAATGTGCCGGGTTCAAGTATTCTCGTCATTTATTTAATAAAAATTATGCACGTATGAGGCGTTGAGAAAAGCGAATTCATCTTGCTCTTGCACTTGCACTTGCACTTGCACATGCACATGTTTATGACAGAATTTGACCCAATCTAATAACTTGAATTTTAGAAAAGGTGACTCTAACGCATATTTGTCTCTCTCTGTGTAAATAGATTTTTGTTTTGGACCAGGAAATATCAACCTATGTGGTAAGCCATTGGATCCATGCAAACCAAAGAAGTCTACGATATCGTAAGTGTACGATATCGTAACAAGTAATATAATTGACCTAAGAGTCCGGATTATCGTTCCCACGAGAACTATACTTTAGTCTTAATCAATTATTTCTAACTCGTATTTGATGCAAATAAACAAGAATATGGATTTGATTAGACTATTTAATTTAAACACGTGAAATTGAATAGAAAATAAACACAATTTATCGAGAATTTAAATAATAACGGTTCTTAGGGAGGAACAACTTCACCTATTGATCACCTTTATTCCTTAAATCAAGATTCATAACCTAATGTAGTGTTCGATCGAATTCTTCTATTATATTCAATTTACCCCTCTCGAGTTCTCATTGAGTCTATTTAACTAATTCAATTCCATATCTCTATGCGAAATAACGTTAGTCAAACGAAACATTGGTTCTAAGAATTCAATTATGACCGCAATAATTAACATAGGTATCTCTACACATTATGTCAATTTACCGGATTTTACTATTTGGTCTAAACCCTAAACTCACATCTCGACTCGTAAAGGATTCATAAAATCATTCAATTAGTGATCAATTAATTAAATGCATTAAGGCCATAGTAAAAATCAACACATAAAATATAAAAACAAGAATCTCAAATTAACGAAATAAGGGATCCCAATTCGGCTACATTGTTCGTCCTAAAAATAATTTAGCTACGCATAATGTAAAAATAAAACATAAAAAAAAAGGACATCACCAAATTTTACAGAACACGGCTGCTCGTGTCTTCTCGTTTTCACCACGTTGCCGGCACTGTATGTGTGTAATATAATTCAGCCAGTTGGTCCACAATTCTTTCCAATTGAATTCTCCAAAGCTGCTGGCCTATGTGGGTATAAAAATCAATTCTAAGTGGCTGACTTTTCCTCCAATTCAGCCCAATATCTGTAGGTATATAGAATTTATTCCAGCACTCTATTTCCTCTCTTTTAGCAGTCGGCAAGTGTCTTTTATTTTTCTCTTTCTTCAGGTTGGTCTGCCGTCCTGGTTCTCAATTTTTTTGGCGTTCCTCTTTATATCTCCCCACCACTTCTATTTAATTTAGGTTTTAATTCCATCCCTTCAATTGCAGTCCACTTAGAAGCCCAGGCAATTATTGAATTTGAATTCCAAAGGGAGTCCAATTGAGATCCATTTACTGCATAATTTTCTTCAAGTCCTTCAATCTTTTGAGTTAATCCACTTTAGTCCTCATGTTTTGGATTTTTGCCATTTTCATCACTTTTTACTCCTTTTTTCCACTTCTTCATCAAAGATCGAATTTAATCTACAAAATGCAATATAACATAATTTAGGTAGTATTTTGTCAAAAGAACAATAAATCTCTATCGTTTCAAACCTCGAATAAATGTTGAAAATACACTTATCACCTACTAATCAATTGCTGATTATAAATAGCATTATTCTTAAAGAAACAACTTTTTTTGTTCTCAATAATAATTTAACATATGTAAATGAATTGTTTAAATATAGTTGAGTCACATTATTTTGGAAGAATTCTGGGATAGTGGATTGATGGAGAATGTGTGGTTGAAAAAGAAGGAAAAGTTTTGATGTGATGGAAAATATTATTTTATTGAAAAATGTGTGGTTGAAAATGAGTAGAAGAATGAGATCGAGAATTTTAATATGACTCAAACAGGGGCTAAGAAATGTGCCGGGTTCAAGTATTCTCGTCATTTATTTAATAAAAATTATGCACGTATGAGGCGTTGAGAAAAGCGAATTCATCTTGCTCTTGCACTTGCACTTGCACATGCACATGCACATGTTTATGACAGAATTTGACCCAATCTAATAACTTGAATTTTAGAAAAGGTGACTCTAACGCATATTTGTCTCTCTCTGTGTAAATAATTTTTTGTTTTGGACCAGGAAATATCAACCTATGTGGTAAGCCATTGGATCCATGCAAACCAAAGAAGTCTCTACCAAAAATTGCCATCATAATAGCAGCTGTAGTGGCATTAGCAGTCATTATAATAGCATTTTTTATCTGCCGGCGACGCGCAAGGCTGCTAAAATATGAGAAATCGGCCGAGATTTTCCCCGCCGAAGAGCCTACTCGCAAGGGTACTGGAAACTACAATGGTGAACAAGGAAAATTATACTTTGTGAGGAATGATAGGGAAAGGTTTGAATTGGAAAACCTACTCAGGGCTTCTGCAGAAGTATTGGGGAGTGGAAGTTTTGGCTCTTCTTATAAGGCTGTGCTTTTTAGTGGCCAACCTTTTGTTGTGAGGAGGTTCCAACAAATGAACAATGTGGGAAAAGAAGAATTCTATGAACACATGAGAAGGCTAGGAAGGTTATCCCATCCTAATCTGCTGCCTCTTGTGGCTTTTTACCATGGAAAAGAAGAAAAGCTTTTGATCACTGATTTTGTCCCAAATGGAAGCTTGGCAAGTCACCTCCATGGTAAGTTATCTAGTGTTTGGTACATAGTACTCGACAAACTAAACATTATACATTAATTTCTTTTCGTTCCTTAATCATGTCAAGTGTCGTCCAATTCAGCATACGAAACATAAGAAAAGTGCAGTTACAAGAAATTTGAAAAATACCATAATAAAGTATTAGGGTTGGTCCTATATATAGTTTTTGGGGGGTTGGGATTATATATTCCTTATGAACTCGTGACTTGAGCACATTTGAATTTCTTGAATAGGCAAACGAAGTCCAAATCAATCAAATCTTAATTGGCCATTGCGTTTAAAAATCATCAAAGGTGTTGCAAGAGGGTTGGCCTACCTATACAAAGAGCTGCCAAGCTTAAGTCTACCACATGGCCATCTCAAGTCATCCAATGTTCTCCTAGACAACACTTTTGAACCAGTTCTATCTGATTATGCACTAACACCAGTGATCAACAAGGAGCATGCTCAGCGATTCATGGTAGCCTACAAGTCACCTGAATCCACAAAAAGTGACCGTGTAACAAAGAAGACAGATGTGTGGAGCCTTGGGATTCTAATACTCGAGTTGCTCACAGGACGATTTCCATCTAACTATCTGAAACAGGGTAGAGGACCAAATGCAGATTTGGCAACCTGGGTTAATTCTGTTGTGAGAGAAGAGTGGACCGGTGAGGTATTTGATAAGGACATGAGTTTAGGAAGGTATGGAGAAGGTCAGATTCTCAGGCTACTGAAGATTGGAATGTGCTGCTGTGAATGGAATGTGGAGAGAAGGTGGGATTTGAAGGAGGCTATTGAGAAAATTGAAGAATTGAAGGAAAGGGACAGTGACGATGAATATTCTTCCTACACAAGTGAAGGAGAATTATATTCCTCAAGAGCACCAACTGATGAAGACTTTTCATTTTCTAAAGCATGAAATTTCAGAAGCTGGAAATAATTTCAACTTTTTTCAATCTACATGGTCTCTACATGCAGATAAGTAGATATGCAGTAGATGTATGCAATTCCTTTTACAAAGCTTATTTGTGCTATATGTTTTCGAAAGACACTACGTACATTTCATGCTTAAGTTGTATCGAGATCCTCTTAAGCTATTTTCTATTCATTTCTGTAATAGTACTTAGAGATGTAGATTTAATAATTTCATCAATAAAAGTCTAAGCAATTTACAAAATAAATTTCTTCTGATTGCAATTTGAAGCAATTTTTTGTTTTCATTCTTTTCAATTGATTTATATAAATCACATGCAAGGTATGGTATTATAGTACATGAAAAAATAGAAGGAAAAGGTAGATCATTTTAGGCAAAAAATTTAGTGCAGGGCCTTTGCAACTGTAATAGCATGTCATCAGTAGTTCATTCTGATGTAACTGAAATTGCTTTTCAAAAGGGCATAGCAACTTGGAAGTGGCAGGAAAGAAAAACTTGATGTTCATACCTATAACTACTTTTTGGTCATCTGTGCTTTCAACTTATCTCTCAGCTCCCCATGCTTGATTGGGTAGATGATGCTCAAGTCCTGCAAAAATTGTTTGTAAAAATATATTGAACTGAATGTAATTGACCGTGGGAATAAATATAGTAATTAGCACATAATGTCCTTATCTTTCACCGTTATTGTGGAAAACGTCCATACCTTTCATCTTTTTTTTTTTTTTTTTGGGCATTTTCACCCTTAATGAAACATTTGGTTGCTCATTTTCATCATTTTCATCAAATTTCTCATTTAAGTGAAGGGTATTCTCGCCGTTCTCCTCTTTCTTCCCCATTTGAACCATTTTCTCCTCTATTTTTCCTCTAAAATCAAACATTTAGGATCCGTTTGATTGCAAGAGTGGAATTTGGGTGGAAAGAAAATGAATTCCAAGGAATTAAATTGTTTAGAATTATTTTCTTGGGAATTGTCAATTAATTATGTTTAATTGATATAATTTTCTACTTGGAAAGTGTTGAAATTTTGGATCTTTTAGTGTCTTTTTGACTTTGTTTTTCATGAAAATTGTCCATTAAAAAGAAACTTGTTTTAGAATTGTGGATAGAATTTGTTTCTATTGCAAAAAAAAAAAAGGTGAAAAACCATTTTCCCACCAAAGTGGTGGGAAAACCAATTCAATGAAATCATGGAAAAAGGGTCACGTGGGGGCGTTGGGTGGAAAATTAATTCGGGGGAAAAATTTAGTTATCAAACACTAAATAAGTTGGAACTCGGAAAATTCCATGGAAAATAGAATGAATCAAATAGAGCCTTAGTTTCTTCACTAAGAACTTGTCTACACACAATCACTAACTTTTGGTGCATTTGGATTCAAAATGATGTCCTTATTCTTTCCGTGTTGTATGTAGGTAGTGTTCAAATTTAAACTGTTCAAGCATCCCACCATTTCTTGTTGGCCAACAAGCATAGAAGCTATGGGCAAAGAGAGAATGTGAAGATGAAATCAACATTGTCTTTTCCAACCTCAACAAGTAAAACTCTTTTGTTTTGGGGTCGATCAAAAGCTTCAAGATCAATTTGGATTTTGCCATTTCTTTTCTCACTGCTATTCTAGAGTTCTTGTATGTTCAAAGTGTCGTTCAATAGAACTTGTTTATACACATGCTAATGAGGGGTTTAAACTATTGAAGTATTCAAGATTTCTTGTCTGTCAAAATTCTTGATTTTTGAATGGTTTAGTAAAATATTATAGACAACACATTGATGAACATAAATTCCTAGTGAAGAAAATAAAGGTTAATTTTTAGAGGAGGAAATAGATGAAACGGTCCAAAGTATACATCATCTTTGACACTTGCTTTGTTTTCAACAAATTATTGGAGGAAAACTATTGTTTAAAAAAAAAAAAAAAAATTATCAATGACAATTTGCCACTGGACAAACTAACAAACTTGGTGTACTACACCAATCATGACTGTAAACAAAAAGGTTCCAAAAAATGTGCACAAAATTACTTTAGACAAGGAAACTTGACTATGGCTGGCCAAGGGAGCTGCACTGAACCGTACTGAGTTGGACTCGCTATCTTCTGCAACCTCTTTCAGTTTGTTCAGTTCTGGCAGGACAACTTAAAGAAGTTCCGGTCTGTCTTTCCTTCTTAATCAGAACACCTGAGCGCTAATTTGGCAAAGCTTTAGGGCCTCTTCAAAGGCCAATCAGGTACAGCAGGATCCAGCATATCAGGGAAGGTTCAACGTGATGAGTCAGACCCATTGGTGGCTTGCCCGTAAGAAGCTGCAAGAATATGATTCCCGGGGAGTATATATCAGATTTTACGCCAAGCATTCCCGTTTGCTGATACTCTCCCATTGTTTCCTCTCATAAGCAATGGTGAATCCAGGATCAAAGTTCAGCACGAGCGGACCGACGGTTGAATGTTGATAGTTGACCATTGACCGTCGACAATCAACGATCGTAATAACGGGATCGTTTATTAATATTTAATTAAACAATTTTAAAAATTATTCAATTTATTTATATATATAAATGCACTAAAACATAAAATTATAAACATATAAAAATATAATTCAATACAACTCAAAATACTAAAAAAAAATACGCGATACAACCTTACTCGAATCTAACGAGTGAGAAACTTTCATAAATGTCTAAATCAATGAAGTTCAAGTGCTCAATTAAAAAGGTATTAATCTAATAAGTAATAAGTACGTTAAAATCACTCCAACATATTGACAAATTTATCGACAATTTTCACTAGTGTAGATTTGAAAATCTTGGATCGTGTTTTCACTAGTGTAGTCTGTGTAGATATGATAATCTTGGACTGCAGAGAAGTAAATGCACCATTTTTACCACACATAATCTCAATCAAGAAATTCAAACCACCAATACATAACCACGGGCCATTATCATTCACACCATAATATTCAAAATTTTAGTTTAAACATTTCTGGAAAAAAAGTCTTGGCAAAATTTCAATGGGAAATTTTAAAATAAGTGCTCTAATGGAAAATGACCTGGCAACTGGGTATTATGCATCTCCATCATCCATGGATTGGCATATTATTGGGCCTAATATTTAAAAAAAGGCCCAGCTCTTAGCCAAAACAAAAAGGCCCAACCAAAAAACCTCCAAATTCAAAATTTTGGTCATCTTCTTCCCTTATTCATTTCGGCACTAAACTGGTTCGGTGAGTGGCGCCCAACGGCTATTGAAAACTTCGGTGGATCCAGCACGGGCAGCCGCCCCGAGTCCGCCCCTGCTCATAAACGTAAGGGGAGCTCCAGTTTTGGCGGGGAGTAGTTGCTTTACCACTATTTTCTTTTGATAATTACATTTTCATCCTGTGATTTTCTATTTATTTACTTACAGTCCCTGTAGTTTCAAATTTTTCAGAGATTTCCGTATTCCGACTTTAATTGATTTTGAAATATTAATTGGATCACTAAACTTTAATTTATCCTAATTCAATAATGAAAATTTAATTTAATCAATATACTTCGTTCATCTAAAAATTTAAATTGTTCAAAACATAAATTTCAATAATACACGCACAACATTTATAGCACGCCGAAATCGAAACTTTCCGCACATACATTAGTCGAGTACGAGAGAGAATAAATCAAGTCTACGTAAATGCACAAATAAGCATGAACAGCAAGCTAAATGGAAACAACATCATCCTCGGAACATCTTCTCCCCGAGAGGGGGGAATCGGCTCTACTTTGAGCCGGGAGCAACATGAGATTCCCAAAGCCACATCTCGGACATACCGCTCACAGCATCACTCATAACTGCATTGCTTGCACTGCCATTAAAGGTCTCAGCATTTTCATGTGCAATGGCTGAACTTGTTAAACCAGGATACAGAGTATTATCGTAGGTAATTGTTGGCGACATGTTATCCATCCGGATCATGTTACTGTTCATAAATGTTTGGGGAGTGTCTAAATAATTTTGAAGAAGGTGGCTCAAACTCGAAGTCAATGAGCCTCGAGCCACCATGTCTTCCGCCAGTTTCACCTGAAGGAAACAACACGGAAATCAGCAGAGAGTCTATGTTTTTCAGTAATCTATCTTTCGTTACATTAGCATAAGAAAGATAGATATGAGTTTAATTCGAGTAAGAAATAGGGACGAAAGATCTTATTTAGTATCTTTCGTAGCGTTCCACGTTCTATTTTTTCCAATATTGAAGTTAACTCTCAATCCCTCTTTCCTAAAACAGTGATCCATAAAAAAAACTCCAATACTAAGATCGGTTAGAATAAGGCGATTCCATCGATCTATGATAGATTAGAAAACACGGTAAAGGTTAATGGAGTTAAGAAACCTTGGCTCTCAAAGCTTCAACATCTGATTTAAGCACTCGATTATTTGTTGCAGCATCTTTGAATTTCTGAGCAGCATATGCAAGCTGTGTGGAGTAAGTGTCGTGTTCTCCATTTAGTTTCTCGACCTGTGTGAAGTCCAAAGTCGAGTTAGGACCTCATAACATTTTCGGTTAATACAAGCAATCAATAGAATGAAATATAAGGAAGTTGGTTTAAAGGATCTTCTAAGAGAATGTAGAACAAATGGAGCAATTTTTTTCTTAAATGCCGAAAAATATGTTCACCTCTCGATTAAGTTCTGCTAAATGTGCTTGTTTCCTTTTCCTTGAGCGACGAGCAGACTCCTTGTTTGAAATTTTCCTGAAATGCCATTCACCATTTCAGGCTACTTGGACTTCAATTTTCATAGTTTTTTATCTGAATCACACTATACCTTCTGTCGCGTTTTATATCGACATGATCTATGCTTTGTTCGCAAGAACCAGCTTCAAACTCTAGGTCATCTTCATCCAATTGATCTTGCGAGGAATCAATGCTAGCTCCGGCTGGTTGATTATCCCGGCCATTCGACTTAGTAGCAGATGAGGGACTATTAACTGACAAATGATAAACTGATTTTACCATCAAATTGCAATGAAGTTGCAAGAAATTTCACGTGGTACATGATCGAAGTAACAGTTATACAATAAATAATTATGAAAAAGATGATTACTCAAAATTTTACGTAACTGGAATCGTGGATTTGTTGAAATCTAGAGCGGTTGCGCACACCACTTATTGATGATAGTGAATCCATTGCTGTCGATATGTTAGGCTGCTCAGCAGTGAAATTCCCAGGCAAATATTGATTATCTGCAAATGAGCTACAACTTGACAAAGGCGTTTCCTGGAATTGCAGACAGCATTTCAACATTAACAGCTTAATTGGATAAAAGATAGCAAATCACTCGAGTGTAAAATATGTTTACTTGACCGTATAGAAAAGGAGAAACGAAGAATAGAAAACTTCTAAGAGTTAAGGACTTCTAGCGAGGCCGAGCACTTGCCCCCCAACTGGTTTCCCGAAGCTGACTACAGGGTTCGACTCATGGGCGGGGGGAGGGGTGGGGTGGGCTATAGCCCACCCTACCCCCAGCCCAACAACATTTTTTCAAGTTAATTTTTTTTCCTTTTTTATCTTTAGAAGATAAGACTGTCTTCCATATTATCAATAAATTTAAAATTTTTGTAAAAAAATTATTAATATTTGGTTAATTGGATTTAAATATTTGATTAATTGTGTATTATTTAATTTTTAAACTTGGGTTGGAAATGAAGTTAATTGTGCTAAAATTAATATTTGGGATGGAAAAATTTTATTCTTTTTAATTTTTTACCACGAATTTGCTTCTGGGTTGGAGGATTTAATTTTTGGGCTGGGCTAATGTTATTCTTTTTAGTTTAATTTTATATTTGTTAGAACTTTGTTACGAGTGTTCAAAAATGTATTATGACCAATATTTTAAAAATCGACCTGGTCATCAACCCGAAAAAAAAGTGAAGGGTCAAAATGTTCAACCGAGGTCGAATCGGGATCGAATCAAATACAATAAATACATACAAAAATAATAAAATACTATGAAAAAAATTTATTTTAAATTTCATATTAATAATTCTAAGTAAATCTATCTTTGTTAATTAGATTCATTATCCTACAATTAGTTTCAATACTTCAAAAATTAAAAATCAATATGTTAAAATATTTTATTTTGTTAAATTAAAATAGTTTAAACTTATAGAAAATGATATCTAACATTAATATATTAATAATCAAGTGCGATTTAAGTTAAATTTGAAAATTAAATAAATGAAATGATGAAGGTGAATATTACAATTTAATTAGTTAAGATTCAAAATCAAATTAGTCAATTAGACATGCATTTGGAAAATGATTTTGATGAGTATTTTAATTTATTTTATTTTTTTTGTTATGTCACTATCCCACATTAGAAGTTTATAAAACTATTGGAGATGAGTATTTATAAAAGACAATATTGGGATATTAGAAGTTTATGAAACCATTTGAGAGAAGTGCATATATAAAATGAGCATGTCATCTAATAGTTTTCTATGGGCCTTTGAATTGTAATAATTTATGAGGTCCATTTATGAAATTAAATTTTTTTTTAAACTAAAAAAAATCGGGAAAACCACCAAACCGCGACTAGTTTATCGGTTTACGGTTGAACCGGTTGTTCAGTGAGTTTTGAGTGATTACGTCATAATCGATTATCTGGGCATGATTTTGTCCAATTTTGGGTCCAATTTTTGTTTTACTGTGTGGTTTGTACCATCTTTTATGATACAATTTCATTGAAAAAAAATTAAATTTCAGCCCAACCTAACGTAATTCTCTGGCTCCGCCCCTGGTTCGACTATAAGTTCAGTGGGGTCACTCGACCTTGGTGCCGGACTTCAGCCTCGGATCACAAGGCAACCTGCAAGCCAAACAATTCCCTAGGCCTACTTATATGGGTTTGCCATCGTGGTAATTCTAGATATTCGGGAACGTGACACGCAATTGCGACAAGGCATGCCTTCACGGTCATTACCGGATAAGTACAACAAAGACACGGCCTCCTAGTCGTGACCTCCCTTATTCCCCTCTCACATCATCTATAAATTTCAAGTTAAGTAAAGATGCAAAATAACTAACAAACGAAACTACATCAATACAAACACAAAATATCTCATGTATACTAACAAATTTTGCAAGCGAGAAAACAAAATGCTACGAATTGCAAATGAATGTTTCAATTCCCATCCGCAAAAATGATGCTTAAATAGGCCAACGGAATGGCTCATTTGCAGTTAATGGGCTCTGATACTGTATGATAAAATTTTGTGTCATATGACTTGTTTAAGGTTAAGGGGCTCTAATGCCATATTAAAAATAGAGTTCAATCTTAGAAAGTGCAACATGTAGCCCGAACCTTTGTACATGAGGTCAGTGTTTTTATACTTCGATAGACGCGGAATGTTACCATTAATGCATTTGGGCTGTCTCACTATTACTTGGCCTATTAGGCCATTTGTGCAATTGGGCCATTTAAGTGAAACACGATTTTTGCCTCTTGAAAGTTGAGAATCTGCTCTACACGTGGCATCCTTCTAACCTGATTGTTGAGTTGGATAGATATGTGACTTGGTCTTGGCTCTTGATTTTGATGGGGGGGTTCCATTTTTTCCAGACCGTTCGTGTTTCTGTCTTTCTCTGAGTGATAGTTAGGCTTTTCTCTTGTAAATGTGTAATCAATCTTTGTGGGTTTCAATCTCTTGTGAGTATTTGATTGTTGTGTACGGTCATTTAGAGATTGAGAGTTGTGTGATTACAGTTTGTAATAGAGGCAAGAAAGAATTCAAAGAAATTGATGGTTTCTTCTTACATTCTGTATTGATTCTTGGTTTTTCTTGGTATATCTAGAGTTATATCTCGTTACATATGCTCAACAGGTGATTAGGTCGCAAGACTGAATATCCGGACCCTTCGGGGCGAAAAATCTTTTGTGTTCTGATTTTCATTAATTTTCTACAATTTGGTGGTTGTTGCAAACTTCGATCCTTAGAGTAAGTTGTTTTGGGGCCTAACGGTTACCCATAGACATTAACCTATCTACCAACTTATAAAAACAGTGGTTCATAAACATCTTAATCACTAGTAAAGTATGTTTATATACATAGATTAAAAAGAGAAATTTAAGTGTGAAATTAACTAACCGGATTTTTGAATGGAAAGAAATTTCGTGCATCGTCCACATTAAAGAAATCATCATCAGATCCACAAAAAATCTCAGCTTTCTGTTGAATTTTCTTCTCATTTTCTGAAGCAAAAAGCTCGTGGAGAACCATTTCAGAAGGGCTCCGCTTCATGTCACTGCAACCAAAAACTGAAGTATTTTTCACTAGCGTTTTTCTATTACTATTCATAGCTTATAAGTGGTAAATAAGCAATTATTTTAACGTGCTTAGCTCTGAAGAATGTGTAGTTGCGTGTGCAAAATGACTGTGTTTTGAGTATGAGGGAGAGAGAAGGGGGGGAGAATGTAGAAAGGGATTGAGTGAATATATAATAACAGGTGGGGGAAGGTGAAGCCGGGGGGTGGCTTCCCTATGAAAGAAAAAGTTGGAAATCGTTGCATGGAGTCACCAAACTTTGGCATATGGATTTCTCTTTTGATTATTGGATAGTATTATCAACTTATTTTAATTCATATATATGAATCTCCTTTAAGATAATTTATAAATGAATGTTATTTGGTGGGGATTAAAATTAATTTTTTAATAAATTTTGATAATTAAAAGTTGATAAAATATATTTTTGAAAAGTTGTGTATCCCATAAAATGCATTGTTAAAATTAACTATTAATTTTGATTTAAGTTTTAATCCCAACCGTACATGGTTTAATATCACATACGGGTATTAATCTAAAGAAATAACATTGTTCTCGATTATGAATAATTTTATTTTAAATTACTTATTTTTTTCAAATATAATTTATAAGTTCTTTTAGTAAACAACTTGTATTAACATACTCTTAAATATGGTAACTTTTAAGATTAGCCAAACATGAAAAAAAAAAAAAATTACTTTCAAATTATTTATATTTTCTAGTCGCGACTCGTGTATCTTGGATTGGAGAGGATAATCGCACTTCTTGTTGCTAACGCAATGATCTAATCTACCCGTTGAGGAGGTTGAATTTGATGTTAAATCTTTAGTCTACAATGTGAAATATAATTTTTTATTAGCACGATCTTCTATTTTATATTTTCAAGATATTGTAACATTTTAACAATGTTGGGTGTGGTTCTTGCTATTTTAATCCTCGTAAGGAAAATAACGTAGTCGACTAGATAACTTATTTTGTTGTTTTTGCCCCATTAAGGTTTGACTAAGTTGAGTGTATTGTGCACCTTATTGGGCAATTTATTGGCGATCTTAAATTAATGAAATCGTTATATTGCTTTCAAAAAAAAAATTATTCTTTTTACTAATAAAATTTGAAAAAAAAAATACGTTTTAAATTACTTTATAAGAAAGTAACATTTATATTTATCCAAATAGGGAAGCAAAAAAGTAGGTATAACTTAATCTCGAAGAAAGTAACTTTCAGCTCATATTTGGTACACATTCTTTCAAAATACATTTTTTTTTTCACAAAACTCATTTTTTCAGTAAAATAATATTTTACATCACATCAATAATATTTCCTTACTTTTAACTACATATTTTTCATCATATAACTATTTAAAATACATTCTTTTCTCAATAATATATATCAAACAGACCCTCAATTTTAGCCAAACACACTACAACTACTATTTTGTCGAGTATTAATTTAGAAGTTGCTTTTTCACTAAAAAAATATTTTGAAAAGTAAGTCTTGCTTTATTCTCTAATAAAACAACTTTTAAAATTTAACAAAACATGCTAACATTGGTTTGTTTGTGCATCATGGGACAACTGTCTTTTGTTTTTTTTTCAGAACGCCGGTTGAATAATAATAATAACGAATAACTGAATATATTATACTTTTTAATGATTTAAATATTTATTATGGACAAAAGTCCTGAATTTAAATCTCTTTATGAAAACTTTGTGGGTGCCAAATTTTTGATAAAGAAAACATCAAACAAGATAGTGTTAAAGATAAATCAAATAATTTATAGAAGGGGTTGTCAAGAAAATTGAACGTATAATTGTTTATAACAATTTTGCTCATTTGGCCTTACAATAATTCGATTGATTGATTTATCCTTGATACTCGAGATGCTAATCTCAAAATTTCCCAATTAACCTCCATTCTCCTCGAGGGTGAAGAGTGAAGCCAATTTGTGTAAACTACTCAACAACGACCCGTTAGTTGACTCATCTTAACGAATAAAAAATACAATTTTAGTAAAAACAAAAATGTCGAACAAGTGGCTCGCGAACTCGACTTGGCCAACCAAGGACTGAGTGTGTGGACAAGTCGAGCCAAACTTCGATTGAGAGAGTTAGCTTGCGCTTGACTCACTATATTTAATACATCTAATTGTCCTACAAATCCTTTTTGTGATTTCCTTAAGAGTATGTTTACTATATAGTACTTTGGAAATAATTTTTACTTTTACTTTTCTCCAATAATGTTCAGTTCAATATATTGAGAAATTAGGGTTACACGATGAGCGGTACAATTAGTAATTATAAGAAACCAAATGGGCTTTATATTAAATAAGTGGGTGAATAATGGACATTGATTTGAACATGTACCAATTAGTAAAGTTAAATCATATGCATTGAAAAGTAGAATATTAAAGTTAAATCATAGTCACAATCTACTTTTTTTCCGTCTATAAAAATCACTTTTTTTGGCCTAAAAAGATAACTTTTGCTTTCCCCCTCTCGTGTACAGTTCTTGCACTACCTGTCTAATTTGTCCATCGTTCTTCCAAAAACAATTGTAACTCATTTTTAATCATACGTTCTCACAATAAAATATTTTATATATAAAATCAAAACTCTTTCCTACTTTTTTATTATGCCACTGTTTGGTACACATTAAAATTATCGTTCTTATTCTTCGACTCATTTTCAACCACATATTTTTCAATAAAATAATATTTTTCATCATATTCATAATTTTTCATTCTTTTTCAATCACAAATTCACCATCAATCCACTATTTTAGAATACATTCTTCCAAAATAATGTGTCTCAAACACACCATATAGCCCTAGTTTGTTACACATTAAAATTTTCATTTTCATTCTTCTACTCATTTTCAACCATACATTCTTTAATAAAATAATATTTTTCATCACATCAATAACATTTCTTTCTTTTTCAATCACACATTCTCCATCAATCTACTATTCTGAAATACATTCTTCCAAAATAATGTGGCTCAATTACACCCATATTCTCCAAAAAATCACAATGGGCATCAAACGGGGAGGGGGGGGGGGGGGGGCTTAACTTTCACAGATACAGTGATACTGCAAACCTGGTTGATAAATTAACCTTTATAAAAAGCTATTTTGTATGAAGATAATTTAGATAGAGTCCCTGTTTGATATTAATTAAAATACAATTTTTAATAAATTTTGATAAAAGTTGATAATTTAAATGGATGGAAAGTTGTGGATTTCATGCAGGACAGACCTTGAGATTTGTAAGGCCCTAAACAACAAATTGTTACGAGGTCCTTAAATATAATTTTTTAGTAAGCATAGAAATCTCTTTAACATCAATCATGGTTGATCCAAATTCAATTTCTCTATAACTTTTGAAAAATGAAATGAACACTTTTAAAATAAATAACTTTTTTTTTTGTTTACGTACATAGAAGTTAATTTATAAATTCTATAAGGTTAGCAAAAAATTATATGGGAGATTTCTTTATTTTTTTATGCGTTGATTTCTTTCTTTAAGAGATTTTTAAGAAAAAAATAATAATAACATTCGAGTTTTATTGATAAACCCTCACTTGTGGCGGAGGAAAACCATGGTTACAATTAATTATGAAACTCGAAAAGAATGCAAATTACATTTATCTAGACGAATGCAACCAATTGTAGAAACAGGGAAACTAGAGATTGATTCTAAGAAATCTGAACAACCTTGAGATCTAAAATGCGCAAAAGAATCTGCAACATGGTTTGATTCTCGATAAATATGCGATATATCAAGAGATATAACATGAGCAAGCTCTAAAATATCCTCCCAAATTTGCCGAATAGACCAAGGTATGGTAACATGATGATGAAACCAATAAACCACCACATTAAAATATATTTCTATAGCAATCCTCTATATGCCAAGGACATAGCATATTTGAATATCTATCTTAAGAGTCAATACCTACGCTAAAGTGTTACTACAAACTCCAAGAGAATGATAGAACCCAAAAATTGCATTCCCCTGCCAATCCCGAAGTAATCCACCGCAATCAATCGGACTTGGATTTCTAGCACTAGCTCTGATATATTCAGTTTAAAAAACCATATTGAGGAGGGAACCATTTTACAAGAAATGGAGCTTTGACTCGTATTGGCACCATAGGGATGTGTAGCACATGTGAATAATAAAAAGAAAAAAGACAATTTCTTTGGTTTTAGCATACCAATCAATTCATGTAGCCAGCGTTTTATTTTTAACACAAACTCTATGTAAGTTTACAACCCCATCTTTAAATCTTGTAGAATTTCTAGCCAACCAAAACTCCCAAGAAATAAGTGGTGGGATAAGAAAAGCTACAAGATGTTCATGCGTGGACCTACCAAAATGAGCATCCCAAAATAACACGGTAGCCCGCCAAGAAATATTAGCAGGAATTCTAACTCCAAATAATTTTCCAAAATATTGTCATGCCTGAAAAGAAATAGAACTGGTTGCGAAAACATGATTTATTGTTTCTACATGACCTTGTGAACAACAGTGACAGTTGAAGACAATAGGAACCCCACAACACCAAACCACTAATGACAAGGTAGAGTTCCAAATAATCTTGTAAGGCAGAGATGAAGGTCTAGTATTTCTGAGAAGAGACCAAGTTGAGCTAGTAGAAAATAAACCATTGCTGCAAGGGCACCACAACAACCACATTACCGCTACAGCAACCACGACACCACCGCTACAGCAACCACGTCGTCGCCGACACCACCGCACCACCATCGCACCATTGCATACATCACCACAACCACCGCAATTTCAAACCCAACACACAATCACCACCACCAAACAATTAATCACGACACCACTTAATAATTAAAAAAATAAATAAAAAGAAGAATGGATCTACACAATGGTCTCTTGCTGTGGTCTTCGGCTGTAGTCTTCCATGTAATAAAGGCAAAGAAGAGATGGATGGGGTACATGTTGTAGTGATGACGGCGACAATGCTCTAGTGATTTTGCACACAATGAACCAACGGTGGTTTTACCGCTGCGAGGCGTCGTTGCGCTAGGTCATGTACAACAGTGTGTTGGGTCATGCTCCCCGCACAACCTCCGGAGCCGCCGGAGAGACAAGAAAGATGTGGGGATGTGATCTGTGATTTTGGAATTTTTAGGGTTTGTGTGGCTAAGATTTAGGGAGAGAAGATAGAGGATATTGAATATTTGAATTATTTTATGATATTTGTATAAACAAACTTTAGATTTGATTTTTGAAATTCGAAGTTGGGTGCAATTTCCACATAATTCAATTATAGATCCACTTTATTTCCTAAACACCAATGTAAGTTAAATACCCAAGTAATTTGTGCCTCTTTAGAGAGAGAGAGAGAGAGAGAGAGGTATTTTGCAGTTTCAATTTTTCTTTTAGGCCCTTTCAAACTTGAGGCCCTAGGCAATGGCCTTGGTCATCTTGGACCATGGGCGGCCCTGATTTCATGAAATGTATGTTTAAAATTAATTGTTAACTTTCACTTGAAGTGTTTATATACTTTTAATCTATACTAAACTGAAACAAAATTCCTCCGTGGATGAAAATATTAATTAACTACCCCATTTACTGTCACATTAATATATATATATATATATATATATATATATATATATATATATATATATATATATATATATATATATATATATATATATATATCAATCTATGTGACCTAAAGTTATCAAAGTACGATTAAACTCTGAATACTAAATGAATTGCAAATGAAAAAGGAGTATAGTATTGATTATTTTATTTTAATTTTTTTTAAAAAAAAAAAGCCAAACATCATGTTACTACTTTATATTTTATCAGATAATAAGAATATTCTGGTATTTTTCTAGTTAGTGGGTATGTGTTTGGGGACAAAAGTTGCTTTTGTCCTTTGGTTTGGACGTGGTGGGTTTATTATCTTAAAAAGTAAGTATAGTTAATTAAGTAACTTTCTTTGTCTATGACATATCGAGGTATTCTCTCTTCCTTTAATTGTGTCAAGTAAACTAGGTAAAAAAAAAAAATTTCAAAATTAACTTAAATTATGCTGATAACTAATTCGCTTATTTTTAAGTCTTCACTAACAAAAAATCATCAAGTAAAGGTAAACATTTTTAACCTTAGCCATACATGGTTTATATGAGCATCTTTGGTTAAGCCTTAAAAAAAAAAAAAAAAATACTTTTGAAAAAGAAAGGAAGACCAAAAAAAAAAAAAATTGTATGTAAGAAAAAAAAATACATCTTTTAAAGAGCTTAACATTCTTGGGAAATAAAGTTGCTTAAAGGAACTTTTATGGTTAAAATATGTTTGGCTAAACTTAAAAGATACTTTTAAATAAATTTACTTTTATTCTGTATTTGACAAAACATTTATTTCTCAACTGCGTTAGTGTATTCCAGATAGAAAAAGTGAGAAAGGGGAGTAATTATCTGATGGAGATTGATATTACCGAAGCTTTCAAAAAGATTTTTTCCCATGCTCTCGGATAGACTTTTGTTGGTCAAAAATTAAATAAGGAAAATTTATTCATTAATCCCTAATTTATTCTCTCAAAACTGATTTCCTGCATATAGTGAACATGAGATATAATGTTCATCATTGATGTGACAACGTGTGTCATTGCCACATCAATGCTTATTTTTTACTTTATCCCCCATCGTTGACGTGACACACCTCACGTTGCAATGTCACATGCATTATAACCTTCTGTCCACTGTGCGTAGGAGGCCAGTTGTGTTTATTCTCCATCTTTTGAAATAAAAAACAAGATAGTTTTTAATCTTTTGTTATAGTTGGGCCACTTCCAAATTCTAACGACAAATAGTTAAAACATCATGTGACAATCATTTAAAAAAAATGTCCCATTTAAAAAATTTCGACACCAACTTAAATGGAATTACAGAATGGAATTAGATAGAGCAAGGACATGTTTAGGACGAAGATCCTCCTTTTGAGGATTTATATGAAATGTCGATAATAAATTTGCTCATAAATGAAAGTTGACGACTCACTTGCCATTCAAATAATAGGTTAAAATGGCCGATCAATCTTTTAGAGCAAATGAAGAAGAATTGATTTGATATGGTGAAGGAGAAATTGTATACCTATATCTTTGATAGGCAAATATAACGAAGGCGTTATGTCAAGACACACGATATTAGATGAAGAAATAGGAAGTATAAAACTATTATCTGAAAATAAAGTGCATATATTGAAAAGAACATAATCGATATATTTCGGCCTTAATCCCGAAAGTTTGGTGATCGCTTCTAACACCTACATCCCCCGTTGAGCATCCAATAGCATGGATTATGCTCAGTTCCACTATAATATTCAAAATGGCAACCAAAGTTACAATAATGTTCAGACAATCACAAAGAAATGAACATAACACTTATCCTTCTCACTTTACATCAATCGATATATGCGAATCATAAATAATCGCCTCAGAATAACAGAATCGACCAAACAAAGGTCAAAAAACTACCTATCAGATATTCACTCAGAATATCACCACAAATGAACTACTATATTACAAATCACCTTCTCAAATCAAGAATTTGATAAGAATTTACAAAATGATCGAAAAAATACAAAGAAACCCCTCAAACCCGACACTCTCAGAGAGAGAAAGAAAAGTGAAACCCTAACCCAAAAATGACTCATCGAATAATGCCAAATGTAAATGGCATTATATATTAGAACAATCTAGAAGCCAAATCAACAGCCCAGATCCGTCCACCTTTCACAATCCAATGATAAGTCTAAATTGATAAAGTTACCTTTTTTCAAGACACGAGTTTACCAAATTATGGGAGCAACAACATTGAACCCGTTTCAATCCCAACAAAAGGTAATAATCAATTTCATATTTGATCATATGTGATAAAGATATACTAATTTCTCTACAAGTATGATATTCAATCTTGACCCGATCATCCGATTATCTCCACAAGAGAGTCATGATCAATGAAATTTTAACGCTTTTGCATACTTTTAGGACTGTAGCTCTTTCGAGGATGTTTAAAGTATGCTTGGAAATTATTATAATTTAATACTTCTAGTTTTTTTATCCAAGTAACGTAAAATTTATAATCACTATCCATTTATTATCAACACATTTGGTACAACTTGTAACTTACAATCACTTAAAAAAATTTAATTCAATCACTTCTCAAACGTTCACTTATCTATGCAGCAGTGCACTATTATAGTTATAATTTAATGCACTAAAGTTTGTCTTTTCGAAATGCTATTCATTTTTTTCTAAAAAAAAAAAAAAAACTATCTTATCAAGCATGCATTATGGGTTTTATACTCTTATTGTTGCACACAGGGTGAGCAAAAAAATTCAGCTACCTTACGGTTTACTTAGAAGTTTCAACGTACTAGTTATGAGCATTTTCTAAAGTATTGATTTTGAGTGTTTATGAGCGAATCGATTTTTAATAATTTTAGTAGCGATTTTGAATAACATTGTTAGTCGTTACGACTCCGTTTCCAATTTTCTATTCTATCCAAAATAATTAAAAATGAAAATACTTCCAAGACCATGACAGTTATCGTTTTGAATTTTTTTTTTTTTCTATTTTTTAGCCTTCCATAAATGTGAACGTTAGCTCTAAAAACTTATGTGGGTTTGGTTTGTTGTTTTCAAACTATTTTGAGTTTCAATTTTGCAAAATACTTAAAACATGTTTGATTTGATATTTCTAAAATTACGTTTTAGAAAATAACGATAAACTTATAACATAAAATTGAAAGCACATTTTTTACATTTTGAGTATTTTCAGTGAAAATTTTAAACATGCTCAAAATATGAAAAATAAGTGTTTAAATAAAATTTTATTTAAACACTTATATATATATATATATATATATAATTCTAACAAATAAGTCTTTTTTTAAAAAAAAATCATGAAAATGAAATTGAGAAATTATAAAAAATAAATTTTAAAGAAATAAAATTCTAAAAAATAAAAGTTCTAAACGAATAAGTTCAAAAAATTATAAAAAGACAAATATTTTAATCTCTTAATGATTATTTACTTACAAATTCTAAAAAAATTATTTAAATGAACACAAAAATATTCTCAATCCATGTCAGTAATTTTTATTTTTATTTCCTATATATTTGAACTCAATTTATTATTTGGTTTTATTTTACTTTTGTAACAAGAGAAAATATTGTAAGATTCACCAACTTTAAAATATATATTACTTGATAATATATTAAATTAATTTGAATAGTCAAATTTCATGGAATAAAATGTCATAAAATAAATTTTCAAAATTTCAAATCAAACACATTTTATAGTTTTATGTTTTGAGAAATAAACTTTCAAGATGACAAATCTTAAAACCAAAAACATTTTTGGAAATCTTAAAACCAAACACATTTTTAGAAATCTTAAAACAGATTCTCAAAACAGAAAATTGAAAATGAATCCAAAACTGAAAACTGAAATACAAATTAAACATGCTCTTAACTTAGTAAGCTAGAAGAAACACTTATCTTATGTTGTATTTGATTGACTTTATTTTCCATAAAAAAAAATTCATCTTTTCACCCAATTTCCTACTTTTTGGGTGTTTGATTGACATTTTTTTCCATGAAAAATATTTTCCAAAAATTGGTCACGTGATCATATTTTCTTCAAAAACAAGGGAAATATTTTCTTTGGGGAGTGCTAAAATTTTATTTTGAGTATTGCTATTCGTAGTGAATACTACTAATAGTCACTTTATATGATATACACAAACAACTTGTTACTTGATGTATTAATGTGGTAGTTTGTATTGTTTTCTGCATCAAATAACAATCTGTCATGCATATGCATGTAAGATGATTACCGATAGTTTTCACTATGAACAAATACAATATTTTTTAGGTTGAAGATTAAACCAATCAAATACAATTACTTAATAATTTTCATGCAAAATAAGCCCTCATTTGACACTCATTAATTTCTCTTTCTCTTTCTTAATCTCATTCTCATTCTTCATTTCAACCACACATTCTCCAAATAAAATAATATTACACGCAAGTCAAAAACTTTTCATCATTTTTCCACCACACATTCTCATATCAATCACTATTCTAAAATTTCTATTCTCCTCAAAATGGGTTTCAAACATGGGCTAAGTTTTAGGCAATTCAATAGTCTAAAATTTATTTTATTTCCATGCAAGTTCCATGCCAACAATCAACACACCCTTAGTGTAATAATATAAAACTTAGTGGAAATTACACAAAATCATATTTTTAAAGATTCAATTTCAAAAATCAGATTGAATGTTCCACTTTTCAAAAATCAGATATTTTATTTTTAAATATTAAATATTAATTGTACAATTTTCATCCAAACCCTAATCAATTTCATCTTAATTTTCCCTCTCTTCTCTCCGTCACTCTCTCTACCTTTTTTCTCTGCCACTCTCTCTTCCTTCTCTCCACTCTCTGCCACTCGCTCTTCCACTCTCCACCCGTCTATCTTCTCACTCATCCTCCACGAGATGCGCATTGTATTTCTTCTTCCTTCTCTCTATCACTCTCCGTTCGTCGCTTACGGCGCTTGAGATCGCTGCACACAACTGCGATCGGAAGTTCGCTGCGGGCAATCTGGTGAGGTTGTGGTGGTGGTGTTTGAGTGACGGCGACTTTGTTGGAGGCGGAGGTATGTTAGATGTAATGGTGACTGTGGGTTTTTTGGTGCCGGAGGTGGTGGTTCTTGGTAATGGTGGTGGTGTTGATATGTTGGTGGCGTCGGGTCTCTCGAGGTGGTGGTGGATCGGTGCGAGTGTTTTTTGTGATATGTTGATTTGTTTAAGGTGGTGGTGGTTCTAACGGTGACGATGGCAGTGTGCTATTGGTGGGGAGTGGTATGGTTATGGTCACAAATGTTGGTTGTTGTCACAAATTATTTGGTTGATGGTGACTATTAAATTGGTTAATTTGTGACCAATAAGTAATATGACCAATGAAAAAGATAAATCGTGACAAAAAAAATGTGTGACCTAAAAAATTGTTAATTTATGATTGATGATTTGACAATTCGTGATTGTCTATTAAATTGTGACTTATAATATTTGTGATTTATGATCATAAATAAATTATAACGTTTCAATTTTTTATTTGTGACCAATGAACAAATTGTGACACATGAAAATTTTGAATTGTGATCGTAAAATAATTTGTGATATATAAAATTTGTGATGTGTGACCAATGAATAATATGTGACTCATTAATTTCATAGATTTGTGACCGATGAATAAATTGTGACGTATAAATTTTTGATTTGTGATCGATGAACAAATTGTGACTTATAAAATTTTTAATTTGTAATCAATTAATAATATGTAAACAATTATATGGAATTTGTGATCAAATTATATGGAATTATGACCTTAATACATTTAATTAATAAAATATAAGTTTAATTAATTAATTTATAAATAAAATTTAAAAAACTCTAAAATTCGAAATTTTAAACATAATCTCTTAAATTTGAAATTGGTAAAACTAAACTTCTTAGTTATGAAATATTCCCTAAAATTTGTTTTGATGAAACTCGTTGACGAGTGGTTGGGGTTATGAATATAACTTGCTTTACAAGCATTACTTTTGATTTTACAACGTTGTCAAAAAAAGTATAGAGGACATTTTATTTCGACTTACTACTGTAATTTGGATCCCAATTTTTTTAATGAAAGATTTATAGTGAATAAGTTTTCTTAGACCGATATTTGATAATATTATTTATTACTATAAAAGATTAAAAAAAATGTCAAACAAAACCTTTATATATCTACCAACGTTATTCACAAATGGACCGTGAAATTAGTAAAAGCAACCACCACACTACGGTGTCGCCACCACATCGAACCACTTATAGATCCTTAAACCTACAAAGACGCTAATAATTTGAGCTCATATGAATTCGCCTTCAGAGTCTATCTGAATACGAGCAACTTCGATTCGAGTCGAGCCTCAACTCTATATTTGCAAGTGAAGAGAGGAGAAAAGAAAGGTGGTGGTTGAAGTGGAGGGGACAATGTTGACAGAGAGAGGAGATGAGAGGAGAGGTGGTTGTACATGGTTAGGGTTTGAAAATATTAAAGAACGAATTTGATTTTAATCTTTGGTATTGTGTGTTTGGAATAATATACAATAAAAAAAGACGCTATAATAATCAACTGTTACAAAACAAGCCAATACCAGAATTAATGTGATACCACTTATTAGGATTAATACCACTTATTGTGACACCAATCAATGGATTGAAATGTTGAAGTTATATGACAAAATAATAAAGTATGTAATCAAGAACAAAAGAATAAAAGAAGACAAGAATATGACAGATGAATTAGAAGATTTTATTGCAACAAGAATAATGGAGAAAAGAGAAAAATATTACAATGATCCTAAAGACTAGTAATCATAAATCTCACACTATATCAAATTGTATAGAAGAGCCTAGTATTTATAGGAAACGTGTAGGGGACGTCCAAGACCTATTAGTAGAGTTGTTGATGAAGTAAGAGGCAAAAAACTGAGTCCAAAACGAAGTAGGAAAGAAAAACGCGAACATGTACTGTAGCAGTGCTCAGGTGCTACTGCTGTAGTAGCGCTGAAGCGCTAGGTTTCGGGTTAATATTCCAAAACAGACTTTTTGTCATCCAAAAATCTTACTTCAAGTCAAATTCCTAATTATCATTGAAATTTGAACTTCATAACTTGACATAGGACTCCAAAAGCATTCCAAAGTTGAATTTTTCATGACGTACACTTCAATTAGAATTTTTCAATAATTCAAATACCTCAACAAAAGAATTCGGGTCACACCCAAATTCTAACAATCTCTACATTGACACAAATTCCACCAAGGAATGAATTAGCTTCTTCAACAACAATAAAAAATTTAATTTCTCCAACAAAATACAAAATACTCCACTTCTTCCAATGAATCCAAGCACTACTCTGCAGAATTATCTTAAATTCCCAAAAATCATAATGATTTTGAATTAACCAAAATGAGTTGTAACACACCCCAAAGTAGAATCATTGCCGAATGCTTTTTCAGAAGGCTCATTACTAGATTGTACACCTTCTACTCCATTTAAAGCACGCTTAACAAAATCAACATCCACATACCTTGTTCCACTTGGTATGTCCCTCGCAGTTGAATACAATGGAACCACAGGTGATGATGGCAAAGTGGTATTATCCATATCTTCGAAATTCTACTTATTTGTATTCTTCAAATCTGACCATTTATGAGCTCCTAAAAGTACTATACCAAACTGAATGTCCATCACGATACTGAACTTATGCTGATTGATCCTTCCAAATTTTGCACGTCCCTGCAAGATGTATAATTGAGACATTTTTCGTCCCTCCAATACAATTTGGGCACCCTTACAAACCTTCAAAGCTCCACCTCCACCAAAGAACTCATAACCCTTTGAATCAAGGGTAGACAATGAGATGACATTCTTCTTCAAATCTGGAACATGTCGAACTTGGCCAAATGTTCTAATTGTCCAATCTAAAAGTTTCAATCTGACCGTACCAATTCCAACAACCCGACAAGATGTGTTGTTTCCCATAACCACGACACATTTGGAAACAGTTTCATATGTAGCAAACAAGTCCTTATTAGGACTCATGTGAAACACACATGCTGAATCAATAATCCAATCATTTTCCGGTTTAGACTCAATGTCAAAAATAACTAAGAGTTTTCCATCACTTACAACGTTCTCTGCGATGTCTGCTTGTAGCTATCCTTTCTTTATTCTGCAATTTGTAGCAATCTTTCTTCAAGTGCCCCTTCTTCTTGCAGTAGTTACAAATTTGATTACTAAACTTAGTCTTCGATCTGCCCCTTCTAGAACCACCATGAGCAATCAGACCTTCTCTATCTCTGACCTCAGAAATCAAATGCTTCATCTTCTCTTTTGAATACAAAGCATCATAAACATCCTCTATGGTGAGAGTATCACGACTATACAAGATCGTGTATCTAAAAGAAGAAAACGAAGCGGGCAACGAACACAATTGGATCAAGGTCAAATCTTCTTCATCATACTCTATTTTCAAAGTTTCCAAATTAGCGACGATCTCTTTAAATACAACCAGGTGATCCTCCAACGATCCTCCTTCTATCATGCGATGAGAGTATAAACGCTGCTTGAGGTTCAACTTGTTTGTCAGACTTTTAGTCATGCACAATTGTTCTAACCTCAACCATAAAGCATCTACTTAATTCTCCTTCAAAACGTCTTGAAAAATGGTATTTGATAGATGAAGATGAATGTGAGAAATTACCTTTTTATCATTCCGTAATTTCTCCTTCGCGGTCAAAGTTGCTGACATCTTGTCAATTCCCAGCAATGCATCATCCAAAATCTAGTTGTGCAAGTACTGCACACATCTTAACCTGCCATAGCGAAAATCTAGTGCTCCGATCCAAAAGCGGAATATCATACTTCATAGAAGCCATCACGAACAAAAAAAATTTGAACAAATCAAAACCTTGTGCTCTGTGAAAACGAACATTGGCTCTGATACCACTTGTTACAAAACAAGTCAATACTAGAATTGCTCTGATACCACTTGTTAGGATTGATACCACTTATTGTGACACCAATCAATTGATTGAGATATTGAAGTTATATGGAAAAATAATAAAGTATGTGATCAATAACAAAAGAATAAAAAAAGACAAGAATATGAAAGATGAATTAGAAGATTTTATTGCATCAAGAATAATGGAGAAGAGAGAAAAATATTACAATGATCCTAAAGACTAGTAATCATAAATCTCACACTATCTAAAATTGTATAGAAGAGTCTAGTATTTATAGGAAACGTGTAGGGGGACGCCCAAGACCTCTTAGTAGAGTTGTTGATGAAGTAGGATGTCAAAAACTGAGTCCAAAACGAAGTAGGAGAGAAAAATGCGAACATGTACGGTAGCAGCGCTCAGGCGCTAGGTTTCGAGTTAATATTCCAAAACATACTTTTTGTCATCCAAAAGTCCTCCTTCAAGTCAAATTCCTAATTATCATTGAAATTTGAACTTCAAAACTTGACATAGGACTCCAAAAGCATTTCAAACTTGAATTCTTCATGACGTGCACTTCAATTAGAATTTTTCAATACTTCAAATACATCAACAAAAGAATTCGGGTCACACCCAAATTTTAACACAACTTTTGTTAAGAAAGGGCAAATATGTAAATTAAAGAATGAGGATATATATACTAATACACATTTTTTATTGAAAAAAAAATAAGGTTCTTTATTTTGTAAACACAAACTTGTGATTGTAATTTTGTTGCCAAGAAGCTTCTTTATTTCTCTTTTTAAAGATTTTTGGCGTATGTTTTCTACCATTAACTCTCATCATTATCTTATATAGCCTCTATTCGAGCTCGTTTCTTGATAATTGATTTTGTAAAAAAATATTTAGAAAATGTATGATTGAAAAATAAAAAGTATAGAAAATTTTAGATTTACGTGCAAAAATATTTTATTGAGAACATATGTAATTGAAAATGATTTTTGAAAAAATTTGAATTTTAAAGAGTGGGGTTCAAATAAAAGTTTAATGTGCGAGCATGATTTCATGTGAATCTATACATGAGCTTTAGGTAAGACAAACTGGATAGTGTTTAAAGGAAAGAAAAATTGGATATTGGCTTTTCTTGGTTCTAAGTGAACCATGAATTTTTAGTGCTATATGAACCGAAAGTCATCAAGTGAGAATGAGATAGTCGAGTTGTCTCTCGATTAGAAAGACACGGATAGGTTGTGCGTTTGTTCATAATTTTACCATTAAAGCTTTGAAATCTATAGCATGTGACATAGTGTTTTTATACTCAATCTTATATATATAAAAAAAAAAAAACCCAGAGAATTAGGATTTTGGCATGAGGACTGGCACTCGAAAGCCAATGTTTTCAAATCAAATTACAACCCTGTTACACAAACAAACTAAAAAAAAAAAGGAAATTACGTGTCGACACATGATTGGACAGTTGGAAAAAAAAAAAAAAGTACTGCCAAATCAGTCTTTTTTTTTTCTGTCTTTGAGCCTGTTCAATCATCATTACCGATCAAATTATTGTTTTACTTGCTTTTAATTTTTAGAATAATTTTATTGAAAAGTAACCTTTTAGCAATATATTATATTTTCATAAAGAAAATATATATTTCAATGTTTTCTATAGTCATTTCTAAGTACGTTAAAAGAGGAGAATTACAGTAAGTTGATGACTAGACTACAACTTTTATCAAATCAATGTACGTGTAAATCTCATGAATCGGTCCACATTAATTATTAGTCATAACAAAATAAGTAGTTCAAAATTGAGTTATGGCATCCATCTTTGACTATGCTTTTTTTCTATTGCCGGATGGAAAAAGTAAATTCATATCTTTCTTAATTTCTTTTTGTTGAAAGTAACTAAACATTGAACGTATTATTTTAAAATTTTAAGTGACGTGCAAATAAAAACATTTATCATATTTATAGACACACGGTTAAGATCAGTGACAGAGCTAGAATTTATATAACGACAGTCGAAAAATGGTTAAGAGTCAAAATATGTATACATTAAAAAATTCAATTTTTTTTTTTTTTTTTTTTTTTGTAAAACTTTAAAATATTGCAGTTCCACCTCCCTTTTGGCTTCTTCACTAGTCGAGATTCTAGATTGAGGGCGTGTTCGGTAGAGATTAAAATCGGATTAAAATTGAAAAATTAGCCGTTATTGTTGATTTTTATTAGACAAATGAAACCCAATAACGATCATAATTTCAATTTTAATTGGATTTTAAGCAATAGCGAACCGGCTCTGAGTACCTTAAAATGAAAAAAGCATAAATAATATTTCTAGACACAGTCGAGAATGACTTCTTCAAAATCGAAAAGCATTCGTGACCTACTCGATAAACAATAATCGTACAAAGTTTTGAATTATTACCTGAAAATGGATAATAAATTTGGAGGTGGGCTCATTGCATATTCAAACGCCTTTATTCTAGATTCCATTGAATGAAGACACGTGCAGGCGAGCAAACTTCAACTACCCCGTTGGTCTACTCCTACCCTTTTAGATAAACCAAACACTAGACACACTCCATCTAAGGACACCAAGCCCGCACTCGAAATGACTGTATTAACCCTCCTTCGGTTTCATATACTTGGTTTTATTATTTAAACTGTACGAATCGAAACCTGTGAGCTAGAATTCATTTGCAAGTGAAAATTTGATACATTTGTGAGTTCATAAGTTCAAAGATAAATTCAAGAAATAAAAATTATATTAATTATGGCATTTTATATAGACTTAAAGAAGTTGTATATCCCAATATGTCTAAAAGAGATTGTTATACAAATATAAGATTGTCAATTGAAATTGTCGAACATTTATTTGTATTAGTAGCGTGTTTTGATGGATAGATGAAGAATATGCACCAATTTACGGTAAAAAAGTACTAATCAACATGCGTGGAGGTCAGAGCCTAAAAGATAGAATAAACTATTTAGATAAAACTTATTTACCCTAAAAAATTGTGGAACGCACAACTTTTAAATGTGAACTTATTTGAACACGCTTTAAGTCTTCTAAATATATTTAACTTTTTTGGACATCGTGTCTCTATATGTTGCTCTATGAGATCCCTTAATCATCCACTCTAATCTTAAGTGGAATTCACAAAAAGGGGAAAAAAAAATCGTCTAAGTTGGGAAAATCGTTTTTTATGAGTAATTTCACTAATAGCAATTGAGGTTCAAGTATAATCTTAAATTGATTATCAAAATATTTATTGACTCATTTAGTCACAACAGTAAAATACTGTTACATAATTGATTACTCCGTTAGCCTGTTTAATACCATATTCAGTGTATTAGTTGTTAAATCTTCACATTGACTAGTGATCGATTCAACCTTGTTAGCCTCCTACTTTTATCGTGTTGAGACCTTTTTACTCTTTATTAATAATGAAATTGAGATTAGGATTAAATGAAGAAATTTGAAATTTCTTTTGTTCGTTCCGTTTATAAATTGCTTTATTGAGGTCAATATTCAACGAGCTAATGTTGAATTTGATGTTGATGTCATTAAAATGGTGATCAATTATAAAGGCATTTAAAGATCAATTTGATAGTTTTTCCACGCAGAGGGTATTGTCGTCAATTTAAGACATTTCCAAGGAACTTGCCTGGTGTGCCCTCCAAGTCTCTGGTGCAGCGCGTGGGTTTCCCTAATAACACAACTCTATAGAATCCTGCCCAAATAAAGATCCCAACCCAAAAAAAAAAAAAAACCCGATAAAAATTAGATCGGAGGAGCGCCGGAGCCTCCATTAGTGGCTTCATGGCGGGGTTAAAATTGTTCATATTTACTGTATTTCTATCCCTAATCCTCAACCCCATCAGAGCTGATGACCCAATCTCCGTTGTTGACGATGATGTCCAAGTACTCAGATCGGATGGCTCTGATTATGTTTTGATAGAACAACTCAAATCTAAGATCCAAACTCTTGGTTAGTCGGCTCAGTTAAATTCTCGCTTTTTATTGATATATTATAAAATCCTTAATATTTAGTTAATGACAGTTCCATTTTGAGGATTAAACTATTTCTGTTATATTTATTTTAAATTTTGAGTTATTGAGAATTATGGATTTTGACAATTGGCTGTGAAACTTTTATATTACCGTCTCCAATCCATTTCACATAATTTTATTTAGCCTATCTCCAAAAAATGAAAATAAAAATCCCCTTTCTTCAAAAATTATTTAATTACACATCCTATTATTACCAAATTCCCAAATTAAATATTTTAGTTCATTATCTAAATATTGCGTTTATAATAAATTTAAAAAGAATTATGTTTGATATCACAATTAAAAAAATTATATTTAATATCACAAGATAAAAAATTACATATAATATAAAAACTTTCACAAATAAAACATAAAGTCCAACTAGTCTTGAAGGATCCGGAAATACAATTTATTGTTTTAGTTTATATTGTATTTTACTTTAAATTTTAGTTTTCAATATTTATGTTGTTTTAGTGCTAATTTCATTTTAATTTGTAATTATCAAATTTGTATGTTTGAATTTTAATGAGTAATTTTATTTTGATGTATTCAGTAGTTATTATTTATAACTTTATTACAGTTTATTATAAATGTTAGTAAAAATAATAATCGAATTAAAACAAATATAACAAAATTAAATCATTAAATAATAAAATGATATAATACAAATTAAAATTTGTTTTAATATAAAATGAAAGACAAAATGTGAAATTATTAAATTGTATATATTACACCAAATGAATGTGCAATATGGTTTACTACTCTAATTTGGTGTGAAAATTTGAAGTCCTGTTGGAGCATTATTTTCACACCATTTTGAAGTTGGATTGGAGATGCCTAAATTTCAATTTGAAGGAACTTTTCGTGAAATATTTGTATAGATTGAGATGTTAACTAATGGACTGAAACAAAATGCAAATATATGCACGGAGAACAGAGATAAGGTCTGAAGCAGTAAGGGTCCGTTTGATTGCAAGGATGGAAAAAAAATGTTTTACAGGGAATTGATTTTCTTAGAAAATATTTTACTGGGAATTGTAATTAATTGTGTTTGATTGGTATAATTTTCCATGGAAAATGTTGAAAATTTGGTGTCCATCTGACTTCGTTTTTTATGGAATTTATCTATTAAAGTGATAATTTTTTCTACTATTGAGTCTAAAATTTGTTCTTATTGTAAAAAAAAAAAAAAAAAATTTACCATACTGAATATCATTCGTTTGACTTTATTTTGCATGAAAGTTGTCGATAAAAGTGAATTTTTTTTTACCATTGTGTCTAGAATTTGTTCCCATTGCCAAAAAAAAAAAAGGTGGAAAATGTTTTCCCACCTATTAGGTGAAAAAACATTTTCCACCATTTGTGCATCAAAGGATTGTACTTAGAAAAGGGAGGAAAATATTTTCCGTGGAAAATTTCGTATATCAAACAGTCAAAAAAGTGAAAGCAAGAAAATATTTTCCTACTTCCATGGAAAACTCCGCCAATCAAAGGGACCCTAAGGGTCCGTTTGATAGAAAGGTGGAAAATGGGTGGAAAGGAAATATTTTACAGGGAAATTTTTTTCCTAGAAATTATTTTGATGGGAATTGTAATTAATTGTGTTTGATTGGTATAATTTTCCATGGAAAATATTGAAAGTTTGATATCCGTTTGATTTCGTTTTTATGGAAATTGTCCATTAAAGTGGTAACGTTTTCTACCATTGGGTCTAGAATTTGTTACAATTGCCAAAAAAAAAAAATTGAAAAAAAAACCATACCGAATACCATTCGTTTGGCTTTGTTTTGCATGGAAATTGTCAATAAAAGTAAATTTTTTTTTACCATTGTGTTTAGAATTTTTTTCAATTGTAAAAACAAAAAAATAAAAATAAAAATTAAATAAATAAAATTGAAAAGTTGGAAAATATTTTCTCACCAAAATATCAAGAATTTATTTTCCTTAAAAATGTGGAAAATATTTTCTCGAAAAATTTTGTCAATCAAACACTACAAAAGTTGGAAAATTCCATTTTCCATGGAAAATAGAGCGGATCAAATGGACCCTTTCTATTGTGTAGTTGTAGGCTTGTTGAATTCTGGGGGGTATACACAGGTCAAAAATTGTATACCTTCATGGGTTCCACTAAGGGGCACATGTTGTTTTTGGATCGAGTTGATTGGGACGGTTAGCTTTCAACGTCCATCAAAATGGTCCCATTTTGTTGATATAGAACTAACATATAACTGCAAAATAATTAGTGATATCAGCGTTTGCTTGTATGGTCGTCTGTCATGCCAGCGTGTAAATTATCTGGAGTGGTGTTTGTGTATTTGTGAGGCACAAAAGGCTGCCAAGATTGGCTTGTTAAAATTGGATATGTTTAGTCTGAAAAATTTTGATATGGAAAAGTATATTTTTGGACAGGAAAGTGCTTAGCTGTTCTGTTTAGTGCAACATTGAAAGGGAAACCAAGTCATGTAGTTCTCAAGACAAAAGGATGCAGCTACTTGGTTGTTTACCTTTTACATCTATTGGAATCCAATTTTTGAACAGAGTAGCAGACTGGCAGTCATCATAATTTTCATCTTTTGCTCAGACAACGTTAATTAATTATTACCTCCACTTTGTGCCATAAAACGAGAAGGAAACAATTGGTGGAAGAATTAACTAGACTTTAATGAAGTGAACAACTCTAAAAAAATACTAAATAATTATTGGTAGGTAAGTGTACAGAGCAGAAGTATTAGCTTCTGGCATGAAACCGATGTGGTAGGAGGTATAGAACTATGCCAGTGAAGTCGTGGTCTGGAGGCCTAGTTTACATCTAAGTGTTTCATAATCATTCTACTGAACTTTGTTTCCAATTTGCCTTTGGAGGAAGTGAGAATGCTTCTGCACAAGCAGCAGGGTATTAATGGTTTGCTTGGCACAGCTTTTTTAAAATCACGTTCCTTCGAACTAATTTGTAAGCAAATATTATTCCAATAAAATAATTTTGCACGTGGATCCATAATTTTTTCCTACTTTTTAACCCCCACATTCTAAAAGAAGAAAAATAATAATAAAAAAAAAATCCATTTTTCTCTTCAAACGATCTTCTCCCAAACAAACACTAAACTTCAAAAATGGCCTTTCTGCAAATAGAATGACATATGGTGGGTAACCCCCCCCCCCCACCCCCCCGCGGGGGTTAAGCCACGAGCAATGAATTGATACGTCATTCATATAATAGCAACTATAATTGTATTTTTCTATTTCTCTGACACATTTCTAATGTTTGAAGAGTCTCATATTGAGGAGAAAGCACAAGAAATAAAAGGCAAGGATGAGGTGATTGTTGCAAAGGAGAAGATAATCAAAGAAAAATCAACTAGCATTATATCATTGCAGAATGAAATTGGTTCTCTACAAGTGAGGCATATAAATCCCTGAACTCAGTTGTTTTATTCTTTTCCTGCTAATGGAGTTAGTTGCTTGCAAAATAAATAGATGCCTTTTGATACGTGCATTATCATAACTTGTGGTTTTTGTTTGTTAGAAAAAGGGATCAATAGCTGTCAAGGAACAGGTGGGGAAGGCACATGCACGAGCCGAAGAACTAGAAAAGCAGGTGGAGAAACTCAAAACAGACATTGAAGTGATAAATAAGGAAAAGGAAGTAGTCGAAGACCGAGCAAAGGAAGCTGCAAAGAAGACGGTTAAATTAAATTCTAAAGTTGAGAATGTAAGTTGTTTCTTTGTCTACTATGCCTGAAAATTGTTTTATACTCATAAATATGGCCTCGAATTTCATAAGTTTTGTCTTTAAGTAGCGAACTCGGAAATAACGATGATATATCACTTGACTATGCTCTCCTTTATTATAAATTGGCGTCCTTATTTATTAAAGATGAAATATGGGTAACATGGTTTGGGCATATTTAGTGAAGCCTGTTTTGTTCATCGGTTATGAAAACTAATGGAACTAATATTAGTGGTAAACCTAGGAAAAGGACTGCCTAAAATCGCACAGAATGAGGTAAACGGAGAGGTTTTGAAGCATTGATAGTTTGGATCTGAAGATGTCTCTTGATAGAGTGAAATTAGACATGGAAGAAAGATGATCCATGTATTCAGCCCATACGAGGATGATATGGGAGTTTTATTCTTTTGTTTTTATGGTATTGACTTTATATGCTTAATGTTTTTTATATTGAAAAGATAGGGACATCCTAATCATCTCATGAGCTAGTATATGTTGCAATTAATGCAGTATGCATTGAAAAAGAGACGTTTCAGCAGCTGAAATTTGTCAAAAGATACTATAAAGTAACACAACATATTGAAAAGCTTAAATTTGCATGAATATGATGAAGACACACAACTAAGTCTATTTTGTGCAGAATAAAAGTAAAAACCGCTAAACTGGAAAACCGAACTGGAACCATTTTTTGAAACCGTCGGTGTGTTGCCTCGTGGTGGTTTAGGTTTCAAAATTTTAATGGCAGTTTGAAATCAAATTGGACCTTTTAAAAATAAAAATTTAAAATTTTTGCTAGAAATTAGATTGTTAAATTAATTAATGGGTGGTTATATTGACACACGATTTTTGTTTTGTTGGCTACTCCACACTTCCTCAACATTTTTATTTGCTAATTTTTCCATAGACAAATCACATAATTAACCATATTTAAAACATTTTTTTTAACATAAAACCTCTTTTTTTTTTTTTTTCACCACAATCATTTTTCTCTGCAAGCACCCACAATCAATTATAATTAAACTAAATTAATCGAAATTTAAAATGGATTAATAATTAATTACTCAAAAATTTTCACCTGAATCCATTTTTGCTTAAAAAAAATTGAATCTAGCCTCAAGAGTGGAAAAACTTGCTTTGTCGAAACTGAATTGGTGTCGTCTTCATTGGGCAAGCACGCTTGGATGGATCGCATGATCAACACTAAGAAGAAGGAAATCCAAAATAGTCGATAAGGCAGAGTCCATGAAGGAGCCTAACTAGAGTCTGACCCTTTCCTTTTTTGCCTTGATAAACAAGGAGGAATTAGATGGAATAGGGACACCATTAAAAGGCTATGAAGAAGAAATTGGTGGCCGGAAAAAGTCGATGATTGTTTGGTAGAGTTTGGGGAGGGGGTATGACTGTGGTGTACTGGATATTATTATAATAACAATAATTATTATATATATATATATATATATATTTTATTTTTTTTCTAGTTTGAAAAAATGTTATGCTTGTAATATAATCTTGTTGTATTTATCAACAACGTGTTTTAATTATTGTGTTCTTACTTTATATAAAGTGGTGTAACAAACAAAAATCGTGATGACAATATAGCTACCCACAATAAATTACCCTAATTTCATAACCTAATTGTTGAGACTTTTTTGTTTTTATTGGTATTTAAATTTATACTTCGATATACATATTTTATTTTTTTTCTCTCACCAATAAAGTATGATAAAGTGAACAGGTAGCCAAATTGCGGTTTAAAGCTGGACCAAACCATTAGGTTTTTTCAAACTGCTTTAAATTGTTTGGTTTCAGTTTGGGTTTTTTCTCAACAAATAGGAGGCTGCTGATAATTAATAATTATAAGCATGACTAAATAAATAGGGAATATTCCAGATGAGGTCTTGGACCTTTGAAGCTTGTGATCCTGAACTTTCATTTGTGGTATACCGGGGTCCCCAGCCTTTTAAAACTATACACTCTTAGTCCTTTCTGACTGAGATCATCAATTTCACTGTTGAGATGTAAATAATTGTGTTGAAATGACTATTACATCCTAATTTTAAACCTATCTTTCCTAAATCATTTTTTTTGTTTCTTATTATTGTGCTTAAACAATAGTGACGCGACTACGATTTGCAGAAGAGATCGAAGCATTTAATTGGTTGGTTTAAAAATCTGTCAAAACCGGCCAAACCGACCTCTAATTTTGTGTTTTATATACACCCTTCACTACTTGTGGAAAAAAGAAAATAAAAATCCGTTCTTTCTCTCTATCTGTACTTCAGTCTAATTCTCATTGCACGTTTATGCATGGGTTGCTGCCTTTCTGTTTGCAGCTTCAAAAAGTCCTTGATGAACAGAAAACTAAGTTACGTAAAACTGAACGAGCTCTTCAAATTGCCGAGGTATATTACTCATACTTCAAATACTTGTTAATTTTGTTTGAACATTTGATTGGATAATTAATTGCTTTATCTTTAATTATGAAATTCAATACAGGAGGAATTAATGAAGGCAAAGTCCGAATATACATCCAAAACTAAGGAGTTAATTGAGGTAAGCTTTCAGTGGTTTATTTTATATTTCCTACAACTCTTTCTGTGAATAATTCATTGAAGTTTAGTTTTGGAATCTGAGTTGACTTCCTTACATGTTTTGTTGCATTTCATGTTACCTATCAGACAATAAAAGGTTCTTTATTTCCACTGTAGTTCTTCAGCAGTGCAGTAATTGATGCTTTTCTTCATGGCTATAAAGCTGATTCACATCATCTAGGTTCTGTACAAACTTTTCAGAAACCAAGAATATGATATTAATAGTTGACACAATTCATTCGCATGTCAATTCTCTCTCTCCCTCATACTTACTAATGTTTTTATAGGTTTATCAAAGTCCTGAATAATTAATTAGTCATCTTCTATTTTTTTGTATCATAGAAATATTGAACTATTTCTAGTTCATGTTTATTTTGAATAACCTTTTCACTAAGCTTGTTTTGTTGATGAAGTGTGAATTGGCACTTAGTTTCCTATTAAACATAACTGACCTGGTCTAAGTGCTCTTATACTGTATTTTCTATCTCAATTTTGTCATTGCACATCATTTTCTGGTATATGAGTAAACTCCTTTTTTCTTCTTCTACTCTTGCTTTGTTGATTAGTGATGGATTAGTGACTAACTGTTGATTAGCGATGGATTATTTGTCTTCTGTTTTACCAGCACCTACTCTATGAAAGAGGGGACCTTAGTTGTTCTGTTATTCACGGACCTTTTTTTCCTGTCTATGGTATTTTCTGTCCTATAACTTATGTTTTTATGTTGATCAAATCTGCATTTAACTTATCATAAATTGACACCTAATCTTTCCCACATAGAATCAACCTAATTTTTTCTTGTGTATATGGATTAGGATAATATAGTCTGCCAATAGTTCATTTGTTGGGAACTTGTGGTTATTCTTACTAAGACTTGAAGTTTTATCTTAAAAAGTCAACCTTATTAAGAGGAGTTGCCTAAGTCCTTATAAATTGATATATGTTTTTATCTTTATTCAATGTATGATTTATTCCTTAACATGCATCCGCAAGATGGTAGCTCGTTTGAACAAACTAATATTAAAATTCATGTGTTCATTTTTTGCGTCTCAATTGTATCGAATTACTCGTTAAAGCTTAATGAGTTCTGATACTATAAGATTTGATGTTTCATCTTAAAATGTTAACCTTATTGAGAGAAGTAATCAATTCCCTTATAAGTTTGTTTATGTTTTTATCTTTATTCGACGTGAGATTTATTCCTTAACAATTCTTCGTGTCAATCAAGTCATGAACGGGGCAAAAAGTTGGTTACTAAGTCCAATCTAATTATAAAGTCAATGGATTCATGTGCACATCAATACGATTTTATAATGTTTTCAATTATGCTACTTGTACATTATTTTTATACAACTTGGATGACATTTGAAAATGTGGCAAAATCGAGATCATTGATTGTTTAAGTGTTGAAGAAATCAATGGTAAAATTGCGTATCACACAGTACAATGTAAAGCAGAATAAAAGTAGAATGTATGCTAGCAATATTGTAATGTCTTATTACTTTCTAGATAATTTATACCATCAGTTTACTTGTTTTGTAATTTTACTGATAGAGAGAAGATTATTAGATAGAGTAGGTGCTGGTAAAACAGAAGAAAAAGAGTACGTAGGGGAAATTGAGGCATTTCTGGCACCAGTAATTGGCAAGGTTAGAGAATCCAGTGAGGAAGAATTACTAGTCAAATGATGGGTGGCTTCTGATCAATAACCCAAGTATTGGAAGTGGTAGAGCTAAATGCCAAACCAAAATTGCCTTCATGAGGAGACACCCGGGCTACATGAGAAGCACAGGATGGAGAGGTGTCAGCAAGGGCAGCCTGATCATGTTTCCTCTTCTCGGTTTGCTTGAGTTTGAACTACCCGGATAGCCGTGCTTCCTGAGGCACTTAACAAAATGTCTAGTGCTTTGACACAAGGGCAGGACTCAGTAGAAGGGGTAGGCCATGCTGATCAGGAGCTGGTCTTGGGGACAGCCCGAGCAGAGGCCTTAGAGTGAACTTCTGCTCCCATGGTGTCATGGTGAGCTATCTCTGCACCCACAATGGACCATTGAGTAAGCTTCCTCCAAACTGGGGAGAGGAGAAGTAGCTAAGACCCGACTACTTATTTGATCAATAACTGTGATCTAGACCTGCAAGGAACATATAAACCTGATCCCCAGCAGTCCGCTTCCTTAATTTTTCAACATCAACACAAGTCATATCGTTTGATCTATGGTAATCAAGCTCCATGTATTGAAACTTTATTTCATTGTAGTACTCCGCAAGAGGCCATCCCCCTTGACGTAACTAAAACGACTTCTTCATCATGTGATGAGTTAGAGATATCAAGGTGGCTTCTTTTAACGGCATTCCAAACCTCCTTGGCTGTCCCACATTGAACGAAAGTGGGACATTAAATCATATATCATGGAATTTATAAGCGAAGACTTTACTAGAGCATCACCATCTTCCATTCTTTGCTGGTGCAGTCTTTCGTCCCGAAATGTAACCCTTCTTTGTACCAGCAATGTGCATCTCCAAAATTTTAGATCAAACACGATAATTTGTGCCGTCTGAGTAAATATGAATGGGAAAGGCTGTATCGTGAACAGTCATAAGATAAAGGATCTTGTTGTTGCCTATTCTTATCTATGGTTTGATTGTCAGTCCAAAACCACACTACTGCCCAAAATTTCACAATTTCAAACCCGCCGCAAGGAAACACCACCCCCAGCAATTCACCATAAGAAAACAACACCACCAGCCACCAAAAAACAGCAACAGCTCAAGAAAAATCTCCAACCAGAAGAAGGGCCCTCAATTGACTAACCTTTGGTCCGAAGATGGTTCGCCGGAGCTAGGGAGACCATGCCAGAGGTTCACTGGAGCAGAAGCAGCCTGGTCAGTGGTTCAACGTAGATCTGAGTTCACAGAGGTAGCTGGAGAGAGGAACACAACCCTTGCTAGGGTTGCTGCCAAATATCTAGGGGTTTGCTAGTTGAGGGTTTTGATTTGGGTTTTTTCTTCCCCGTATAACTGATGCCTAGTTAAATATAGGAAGAGAAAATTGTGTAATTCATTATCACTACAAACGATGTGTATATAAGTGAGATAATAAAGAATGCAATTTCTATATTAGTTGCTAACTACCCTAAAGTGAATAATTTGGTCCAGTCAAGTCACTTATAAATTCTAAGTTAATGCGGTTCAATTGGGCAGGCTTTGAGCTTTGAAATCCCCATTTTTGGATGCCCCTATTTTGATGTTCTAGGGTGCAAATCTAGGTTTTCAGTAAAGGGGCACATTTATGCTCTTCTCCAATGCTCATCTAGATTTTATGGATGTCTTCTATTCTTTTTGTTTACATTTTCTTTACCTGCATGAACCCCCCCCCCCCCCCCCCCCCAATATATGCATACATACACATATTAACTGTTTTCTCCCAATGTGCTCCCTTGCTGTAGCTGGTCAATATATTCTACAATGATGCTTAATATGTCAAGATCTTCTCTTTGGCTCTAATTGATGTCTGAGTTGTCTTTACATGTATGCTCAATTTTGCTCCATTTATTCTCTTTATGAGCTATGCTGTTAAGAACCCCACCCTTTTACTTCTCTTTTGGGTGTAATATGGCCTTGTTTCTTTTTTTGTGATATATAATTAGGTTCATGGTGCATGGCTTCCTCCTTGGCTTGCAGTTCATTTTATTCATTACCAGGTATTGTTTCCTGTTCTTTTTCTGCTTCTTGTATATTAGCTGACTATTCTCGTGACTTTGACTGTGTTTGTTATTTACAGTCACTCTTGGAGAAGAACTGGAACGTACATGGAAGACCTGCCTTGGAGATGGCAGTGCAAAAGGCAAGCTACTAAGTTTCATTAAACACATTAAGCTTCCTCTTAGATGTTGTTTATGTGTGTGAAGGAATTATGTAATGTTACATGCTCGCCTTGAGACTTCATTTGTCAGTAGCCTCTACCTGTTTTTTTCAGGCAATCGAGAAGAAGGCCCAAGTTGAAGAATGGGCTGCACCACACGTTGAAATCTTGAAAACTGTAAGTCAACATTGCTTAAGCAAGGCTAAGTATTGAGTGTTTGATTTGCTCTATTGATGTTAATGCAGAAAATCAGGGATTGTCGTAGTTAAGTTGTTACTTTCAGTTGATTGTCCACTGTACATGTGCTTTACAGCCTTTACTGCTTTGGCACATATTTTGACTAGTGATCTAACATAAGATATGAGACTTACATTAGTTGGTTACATTGCAGTAGACACAATTAATGCTTTTGTGAATATTTTCCATTATTCCTGTGAGTTTAAATTTTCATATACTGATTTATTTCCCCCATCCTCTGTGAAGAAATGGATCCCAGCTATAAAGGAACAGTGGATAACAGTAAAAACTAATGCTGAACCTCATGTACAATTGCTAACGACAAAAACTCTTGAGATATATGAGGTATCCAAGAACACCGTGACTCCGCATATCATCCGAGTTCAGGAAATTGCTGATCCTTATTATCAAGTGAGATATTCGTCTACTCAAATCTCTGTTTACTCTCTCTCCCTCTCTTTGCCATCTGAAGTAAACCTAATTTAATTGCAGGAATTAAGGAAATTTAGCAAACCATATATTGATCAGGTTGCCACTGCAACAAGACCTCATGTTGATAAAATCCGGACTACTTTAAAACCCTATACAAAGGAGGCAGTTTATGCTTACGGAAAGTTCCTTGAGTCTGCAACAGTGTACCACCATCAGGTATGATAGTGCTATATGCATTCTTCACTCTAATTATTTCACTGGGTTCCCTTTTACAGTTTTCTTTAGATTCAATGAGTTTAAATGATCATTACCTCCTCTGTACCCAATTGATATTATCATTTGACTTAGTTCTTCACCTCCTGACTCTTGCTCTGTCTCACTTGCATGCATGCACACACACACACTACACCTCCAGGCTTTAGCCTTTAAGATCCGAATACTGTAGTTCAAATGTGATTTTTTGGTGGATAGATGGAGATTACATTGAAAGTTGTTCTTCATTTGTAGAATTTTAATATCTTATCCCTCTGTATAGAGAGCTTTTCTTGCTGCACCATTAACGACTTCTAAAAGTTTTAAAAAATCATCAAATCCAACTAAACTGGAAAGTCACCTCCAGATGAATGCCACCATTGTAGCCAAACTTCATGAAGACCATCTCTGGGTCATATTGCATCATTTCAATTTAATTTCTTATCTTTTGTGAAGGTTCAAGACACTGTGCACGAAAAACTGAAGAGTCATGAGCTTACAAGACCTCTTGCAACAAGAGAGCTTGTTTGGTTTGTTGTAAGTTTTGTTAATCTTTCAATGGCCATATCTCCAATTTTTCACTGTCACGATCCATGTATTAATTAGGCTGCAACTGACTTTTTATGTGGCAGGCTTCTGCTGTGCTGGCTTTGCCCATCATCATTCTGTTCAAAATATGTTCTGGCGCCTTCTGGTTTGTTGTTTAACTTGCCTATTTGTTGGTCTTTGATTATTTTTGTAAATTCTTTCTAACATAAAAAATAAGGAAATTCCATTTTAAGGACTCTTTTTCGGTTGGGAATTAAACATTTTATCTACATATTGCAGTAAAAAGGCGAAAAAGCCCATTAGGAATGGCAACTCTAACCATTCACGTCGGAAGGGTAAACGTGGACATCCAGACAAGTAAAATTGGGAACTGTGTCCAATACTACTATTCAAGGTGTGCTATTAAACCTGTAAGAAAACTTAATATTGTTGGGATTATTTGCACGTTGTTCATGTATGAATATACTTCACTTGTGCAATCGGCAATTATAGTCAAAATCTTCAAGTGTGTGGATTGCATAGGAGGGGTCTATCCCTCCAATGAAGTGCCAAGTTGCAGAGAGGCTAGGACTTGTCCACTATGATAATACTGTCACATTTTTATTAGCAAATGAAGCAGTTGTGCAAGAGGGGAAAAATAATTTGTACTAATATTGGATCCTTTTGTCATGTATGAAGTTGGTTGCGAAGAGAATTTGACGTTCTTTATATATCGGTGTCACAGGCTTCCGTAAAAACTGGGTTAACCACTTTAGTAAAGTGAAAAGGAAATATTTGTGCGTAGAGCCCACTGTCAGATTGGAAGAGAATTAATAGTAATTTTATGTAGGTGTGATTGGCTTCTATATATCATGGTTTAACCTTTTAAAAGAAAAAAAATGGCGAGTAGTTTGAGGATTGCCTGTGGGTTCGTCACATGCGTGTATAAAGTGGTACACATTCGGTGCTTCATGAATGATAAGACTGTTTAGATTTTGAACGTCTTGAACTACTTGATTAAATTATATGGTCTTGGGTAAACTAGTGAACTTCACGAGCCATGCTAATAGAAGCTTACAGGCTTGAAAACATATTCAGTTTCGTCTGGCTTCAACTTATGAGCAAATCTATGATAGCTAGCTTTAGCCCCCATTTTGGCCCCCCATTATTTGCCATTAGTTGAGATTATAATTTTTGGAATAGTGTTTTTTCGAAGAAAATGTGGTTAAAAAAAAAAAAATATTGTTTTGGATTTACGTGTAATATTATTTTATTGGAGAATGTGTGGTTGATAAGAAGATAGAGAAAAGTGGATTATAATTTTAATGGGGGCCAAATGGGGGCTTAGATGCAAACTCTGGATGATCTGGTTCAGCACTAGTATTTTAACAACCGCAGCCATGATGCAAGATGAATATACAAAGTACTGAAATTGTCTAAAATGCACATGCAGGCACATTGTCCAGACTATTCTCTTTATTATTTGTTTATTTCCAAGGATGAGACAGTTGTTGGTAGTTCTGAATTTAAATGAACTGGCGAAAAAGAATGTTTGTAGCTTCACACAAAGTTTACTTGAACAAGGCTTAACTTGGTTTTGTAGGCAGTTGCTTGATTTGAGGAGAGGCTATTTGCGTGGATGGCTACATTGCCTTGAGTAAACTATGTTTTCTAATGTTGATGCTTCGTCTCAATCCCTCTTAAATTCTTTTTTGTGTCATTTCGTGCAGATGGATTTGGTCTTTTCCCACGGGTTTTTAGGGACTGCAAGAGCTCTCTTTTATGAATTATTATAGACTGTCGCTGGGAATGTTTTTGCAAATTCCATTTCGTTTGTGAGGATATGGCAGAGATTCTAGTTTTGAAGCTACACTTATAGTTTCAAATGGGTAGCCTAGGAATTTGTGTATTATCTCTGTCATGTTATGGTGTAATTTTCTTTTACTTTTGCTGTTAAACCTTCCTATACAGTTCTTGCATGTTTTGTAATTCAATTTTTCTAAAATTTATTTTTATTATTATAATTTAGAATTTTTGGTGCAGATTGTGGTATATTTACTTGTGCTGCTCTTTTAAGTTATCTAATTAACTTTTAAGAATTTTAAAGTAAAAATATGGTGGAAATGTGTGATTCTACATTTGCAAATGAGGAGATAAAATAATGTTTTATATATATTTGTTTCTTTTGGTTTTAGTCGGGCCAACTGTGTATATGGTAAATTATAATGAAAGTGTCAAATTTAGTTAAATATTTAAGGATTGGAGAATTTTTATTTGCATTGCACAATTCTCTGATCAAAGCTGTACAAATTTGATTTGTTATTTTTTTTCCTTTAGAGGGATAACATGAATTTCACCCTCTCTCCCCCCATAAGGAGGCTCATCGGCTTGGTAAGGACATTTCTAAGAGTGTCTATTTATAAAGAGTTTTTCAATTTAGAGAGTAATTTTTTTAATATATCTTTTTAAGAGATTTTCTATTTATAAAAGCTTATTATGTATTATAGAGAATATATTTAAATTTAGAGAGTAAAACTTTTTATATACAAACAAATTTTTTATTTTGGCTTTTCATTTTGCTTTTTCCAAATAACTTAATTGATTTCTCGTTATATTTTATTTAACATAATTTTTTATACGTGGTTTGAATAACTTAAGGAGCAAAATATTGAAGAGTAATGCGACCTTAAGATGGGGCCCACCCTCTGTGAGGGGCCTTGTGAAAGTAATGCCATGTACTCAATATTAAAATATGTGATCTATTAAATATAATTATTGTAAATTAAGAATAAATAATGAGTGTGGATCTCTAGATTTAGACAGCTAAACTCACTTTTTATTTTAAAAGTTAAAATAGAGTATTTTAGGGCTTATTTTAAAATATTGGCTCTCTAAAATAAACAACATTTTATATTTAGAGAGTTTTTTTGAAAATGTTTTAACAATGCTTTATTTTGTTTTTCATTTGACCTTTTTAAAGATATATTTATTATCTTCTCGTTTTTAATTTCTAAGGTCTTGATTTTATCACTTGAGTTGGGCATTGACTTTGGTGTGTACGCAACAAACATTTGCAATTGTAGGAAAATGGACATTTAAATCAAAATTTAAAAGATGCTGCAATCTATGAAAGACAAGTTTGAGATTGATACATCAACTGCATCAGACGAACCTTGTTTGGTGGATTGGAAGTGTAATAGGATATGAATGGCAAAAAAATTCGTTAAACTCAATACCTGCGAGTTTCATCTCAAACGGAATGGAGATTACCCTTCTAAACGGATAAATGAAATAGGGGTGGGGCGGGGGGAGTGTCTCGAAGCGGGGACATGACGGGTACGAAGAACACGGTTTCGTCTGGTTTATATTCCATTTTAATTTTAAATTTTTTATCAAATAAAAAAAGAAAGAATAATTATCCCTTTTAAAGAGAATATGGGTTGTTAAGAACAAATTTATAATAATAATAATTTTCATCAACTAAAAGTATGAAAAAGAGAGAGAAATAAACGGGCCACGGGACTTGCCATGCATTGCCTCAATCCAATCTCAACCCGAACCTAGTTCGTCCCGTTCTGCTTTAATCGATATGACGACGGGGCAAAGTGACAAAAATAAGTGATGGAGTAAGACGAGAATGGCTATCCCGATCAACTTATGTCGTTGTCATTCCTATAATAGGACTCCCAATTATTGTGCGCAATATAAATTGTCGTCGGTTGAATGTTGGAACGACGCAAACTCCACAAAATCTCGATTCAAAAAGATGAATGGTCCAAAACTCTAAATAGGGGGTTAAGGACGTGTCTGATTTATTGATAACGATTTTTCTTAAGCATTATAAGAGATGAAATAGGTCGACAATCAATTATTGTTGGGACATTCTTACTATTTTGCACCAGGAGTACGGATGATGAAGGGAACAAAAAAAATTGGAAAAGAGTTGAACAAGGCTAACTTCACATTTGTTGAAAAAATTACTTCATGTTTATTTAATAAAACTTTGATAAGATTTTATTAACTAGTAAATATTTAATTTTGTTTGGGAGGGATTTTAATTAAAATTCTAGTCGTTATAGTCAATCTGCGGACCCCACATGTGAGAGAGAAAGTCAAAAATGTTGGTTGATTTGATAGTTAACGGTTAGAACTTTGATTAAAATCCTGATTAAAATCTCTCCCAAACAAGTTCTAAATATATATTTTATGGATCCCAAATTTTTATCAATTTCTTAAGCATACATTTAAATAATCAACTTTGTTAGAAAGTTTTGTCACACAGCCATTGTCGTACTAACTATCAATCATATTAAAATTGACGCATAACCAAAAAAACCCCTCTTTTTCTTCAACCAAAAAAATGGATTTCACTTTTCGACGCGTGGAGAGCCAAACGACCGCTAGGATATGACTGTATTATGGTCCAGATGCCGCGAAAATCATTTTCAATCAGCATTAGGTTTGTGAAGATCTCAAATGAAACATAACACTAGTACGAGCTCGTTGATCCTTATAGGGCGATTCATCTTGATGACGAATTTCGCGATAGTGAAAATATAAATCAATATGTCGGTTGGGCTATCTTCTGCATGCCTCTAAACAATCTCGTGGCACTAAATATGGGTATATCTATTTTTTATTTTGCTTATTTCAATGGGAGTGTCGTTCCATTTTACCGTCCAATCTCTGTCCTAAAATGATTTATAAAATTTGCAACCTGAAAGGCATTTATGAAAACAATATTTTTGTAAAGTAGATTAATCAACAAAAACTCGCACAAATTCAACATATAATATGAATATAGCACGCGCAAAATTTTTCAAAACTTAATTTTCTAATTAATTAATCTATGTATCTCTCTCAAATATAAAGAGAATTTTTATTTGTACTCTCAAAATAGTAACATGCTTCTCTTCCTGAGCTAATTTGAAAAATGCAAGTAAAATACTTTGGAGAGAATTATATGATTGGACCTTCCACTACTTTTAACTGATGGAGTTTCCACAGCTCGATTTATACAAGCACAATCATAATAGGAGGCTCATTTATAAGTCCATAATCGTGCGCCATTTTTCAGAATCATGCATCCTCTTGTCGGAATCGGAAGTAATGAAAGGAAAGTCGGGGTAATGAGAGCTTTTTCAACTCTCAAAATTGAATGTATTCCATACATATATGACATGGTTCCTTAAGCGTTGGAGGTTCCGGTTCGTCACTAGAAACACTCCCGGCGCACAATATCTAACACAGTAACACTTGACTGGGATCGGAAAAAAGACATCAACGCACGTCTCATAATATTAGAAATTCATGTAACACAGCAATTCCAATCTATAGCTAATAAAATTCAGTCTAGCAAACACCAGACCTGAAGTTGTACCTTCAACATCCAGTTGATGGATGAACAACATCCAAAAGTACAAGCAAATAGCAGTAGTAATTAAAGCTAGTTCAGATTCTCCCTATTTAAACAAATTTTATCATACAATTGAGAATCCAATCTTATAACATTCATGCATGCATCCTGCAAATTAATATGCAGGCCAGTAGTTATCTAACTCTGAACAACTCTCCATGGCCATAAACCTGTTATTCATAGCATTTGCATTATTCATGTCCCCTCCATAGCCTGCAGCTTCAGTCAGCATGGATGAGGTCACATCTTGTGGGTTCATTGGTGGAGCCGGAGGTGGTGGCCTCATGAATTGTTGCTGCGTCAGGGCGGTGCCACCACCTAGGTTCAAATTCAATCCAGAGATGGTGAAAATGCCTGTTTCTCCTCCTCCTCCTCCTCCGCCCCCCACAGCATAGTTTATGTGTTGTGGGATTGGCACGTTTATGCTAGTTGAACCGCTGGATCTAAAAACTTTATTAAATTCTTGCATTTCGGCCGGCGTCATATAGTTTCGTCCCATTGGAAACTGGAAATTATCAGGCTGGATCATTTGTGAGGACATGGATAGTTGGCTTAAATCGAGATTATTATTATAAGTGTAGGGATTCACAGCTCTTGAATGGTTTGAAGGGTACTTTTTCCCTGCAGCACTTTTCTGGAACACACGGCACACAACCCATTCATCTTGCTGAAAAAAAATTAGGTCAAGCTTTATTGAAACAAGAAGTACAAGAAATGTTACATGCATAAGAAATAATTTTTAAATGTTTTTCGTCTCTATATTAAATGCAATTACCAATTCATATAAAAATTAATCAATTATAAGAAAGTAAAAACAAGTTATAAAAACAGTAAATTGGAGGTTTGGCTTTATGTCCATCTCAAAGCTTTGAGTAGTTTCATATTTGTTTTTCATTAAACCAGTAAGAATCCACACCCCAACCAAATGGTGGCTTTACCAAATTATAGCCTGATCATTTCAAGTTTGTTCAATCGAACCTTAAATATGGAAAATTCTATCGAATAGCTAATTTTTTAAGTCCAATCTTATCAAAGTACTATATTGTGATGTTAGCCTCAGCAAATTAACATCAAGATTGTAGCATTCTTAAGAAAAGGTTTAAGACATATCTTGTTGTAGACTGTATTACTTATTTTATTAAAATTTAGGTATAACAATGAGGAACTTATTGTAAAAGTTAATGAAACTATATAAAATAATTTAACATATATTCACGACAAAATATTATAAATAAGATGGAATATTTATGTATAAAACATTCTAGAAACTAATCTTTAATCTTAAGCTTGTAAAGAGGTAGTCCAAAATGTCAAAAAAAAAAAAAAAAAAAAAATACAAAAAATAATAATAATAATCCATTGTTTAGCCATTCTCTTTTCTATTTAATGAAAAATAGTTATCTAGATTCATCATAGTTTTTATTTTTTATAAATCAATTTGTCATTATAAATATATCATTCTATGAGGTCAGGTAACCCAAAATCAATGTGAAAGTTCAATAAAGCAATCATATAAGTAAAATTAAATTAGGAAAATCGAAAATACTAGAGGAGAGGTAAATTAGTCGAACCTCAAAGATACAAACACAACAAAATATACAAGACTTACGTACCTTATGCCAACTTCTAGTAAGACGTACGGTTTATATGCTTTTAGTACGTACTAGATAATTAAGCATAAATAATTTGTTAGGAAATGCCTAACAGTTTATAAACTATGTACCTTGCTTGTTCTATAGGCGGATTTGGAATGAATACGATATTCATGCATGACCCAGTTGGATTTCTCTCCTCTTGGAGCTCTTCCTTTGTAAAAAACTAATGTTTTCTTCATCCCAACTAACTCGGAGGTGTTGCTGTTGAAGATCTCTTTGTCTTTTCCAGTGGTCTTCCAGTATCCACTGTTCGTTGCTCGATTGGTTCTCACTCCTGTTGGATATTTTCGATCACGGAGGCTGAAAAAATACCACTCTTTTTCTCCCATCTTTGCCTTCCCTAATTCTCAAGAAAAAAAGAGTGAATTTTTTTTTTTTTTTTTGGATCAAGCTAGGTGCTAGATAAGAAATTTTAGAGTTTGTTGAGAAATTTTAGATATTTTCTAAATCAATGCCGCAAGAAATGATTGTTGACTAATCCAGAGTTTTACCAAAAAAAAAAAAAAAAAATTAAAAAAAATGTAATATTTGAATCCAAAACCTTACTACAAATTAAGGATTACAAGTTATTAATGTTTTAACACGCTAAAGTTCTAGCATTTTAAGATAAAATTTACATAATTTGAAAATAATTTTTTTTCATCAGTTCCCTATTCTTAAGATGGTATATCTCATCAAAGCAGAAGATCTGTCCATAAGTAACATGAAGAAAACTAATTAATTATGAACATATTTAAGAAATCCCTAACTTTTTCCATGATCAGTTCTTTCTCGGCCAAGCCTTAGCTATATACACAAAAAACACATAACAAATATAAGCATCATGTCATGTATTAAATGTGTATAAGCTGCCATAGAAACAAGATTAAAGTTTACAAAATATACCTGGAAGATCCCACGGCTCGCACTTGTTAAGATCAACATCTCCAATGGCTTTTCCTGTAAAATTTGCGTCTGAGATCTTATTTACCAGGTAACAAGTGATGAGTTCTTCATCTGTAGGATGAAATCGGAACCCTGGGGGCATAGTTTCCTCTTTCATTTCTCCTGATCCCTCCATTGCTAGCTACTTAATGGCCGGCTCGTTTTCTTGTTAAATTGGGTCTTTTCTAACGTAACTAAATGCTAAACACTCAAAAGAATTTGACAAGTAAAAAGAAAACCGTAAAATTCTCAAAATTGTGCAGAAACAAAAAACATGAGAAATTTTGCTTACGTGCATGAAGGATTAAAGGGCTTTTAGGAGTGTGACTTTTACATGATTCGTGAACAAGACAAGATGAAATAAAAATGGATTTGTGTTTGCTTGAAGTGAGCAAGAAATGGGAATTTAAATGGGAAGAAGGAAATGAAAGGATGATTAATGTAATTTTGAAACTCTCACCTACTATGGGTCTTAAGATACACGGTTCTTGACCATTTAGGGTTGTATTGAAAAGTCTTTAAAGAAATAATTGTTCTTGTGTAAATGACTGCATTGCCCGTATCAGACACTGCTATTTCTAGTTTTCAATTTTATTTTTTATTTTTTTGGGATTAGTTTTTGTCTTAAAATTATTGTTTTCGGATTTATAATATATGTTGTTGAATATATCAAGATTTTTTTTTGAGTATTGTTAATTGTACATACTAGATTGAAACAAGTTGTTTAACTCTATATTGCAATATTGAAGACGTTGCTAAGCATTGTTAATTTTAAATAGTATTTTTTTTTCGAATTTCATTGGTTGCTATTTCATTTCAGAAGTATTCAATTCATATCATGGCAATATGACGAGGATATATTCCTCTCATAATAAAGGGACCAAAACCTCCCTTGCTCTACGTCGGATTTATGAGTTGTCCTTTATGAGTCAATATTCCATCTCGATATCGGAAACGCACCAATATTGCACAAGGTTTCATGCGAAGAATTCCCAAGGTGCCGGAGTAGTAATCACGTTCCTAATGATCATAATAGCGTTGAGAAAAATTATTCTTTAGGATAATAATTAATTACCTTGAAATATTTCACACTGATTTGGCATGTATGGTGCATGGTTCGGTGGACTTGAAATGTGATAAGCTTAAGTTTGTCTATAAAAATTTCGTTAACCATTCTTCGTCAAACATAGATTTAAAATTTACTTTTTTTTTTATATAAAAAAAATTAATTATTTACTTTCTAAAATAGAAACTTTTAAGCTTAGCCAAACATGTATTTTCCAATTCCTGTCTGAACTTAAATCTTTAAACCAAATTTTTTATATAGGTAGGTAATCAAGAATGATAAACGAATGGATCAAAGTGATATACAGAATTAGGGCATTTTGGTATCATCAATCAAAGTTAAACATGCATGTTGATCGTAATATAATAATTCATATACAGTAACAACAACAGCTCCATATTAATTATAATAAAAACCCTAATAATTAGGTTTTGGCTACGAATAAGACAAATTAACGTAGTACCATATAGATTGTAGACAACCACACGTAATCGCCCATTGTATTCAGACCGGAGAAAGTAATTGATGCTAGGCTACGTGATTTAATTTGGAATTAACCCCTTCTGTACTAATTTACCTGTTGTATAATAGTTTATTGATAATCTATTTATTGGAGATTCTCAACTTATCTGAAATAGAACAAGAACAAAATAACTAGTAGGTTTCTCACCTTATATTGGAGCAACTCAATATTCCAAGAATTTAATCCATGTTTGACTCTTATTTTCTAAAATTTGAGGGTGTTTAATGTACATTATTGAGAAGAAAATGCATTTTATGTTGTGATGTGATGGAAAATATGTGGTTAAAAAATAGGGAATTTTTTTATTTACGTGTAATATTGTTTTATTGAAAAATGTGCATTTTATGATGTGATGGAAAATATGTGGTTAAAAAATAAGGATTTTTTTTTTTTTTTGCGTGTAATATTGTTTTATGGAAAAATGTGTGATTGGAAATGATTTTTAAAAGAATGAATTTTCGAAAGAATGTGGATCAAACATGAGCTTCATTTTATCAAACTCATTTCAACTGCACATATCATAAAACCTACATTTTTTATCAACATTTTAATTCCACATTTTATCCATTTTTATCAAAATCTACTAAAATATAATTCTTAGTTAAAATAAACCTGGACTTAACGTTGTTGCCTATGGATCCTCAATGTTACATGAACCGTATAATGAATAAATGATTAGTTTTAGTTAGAAATAAGAAAAAAGAAATTTTATGTTGTTCCTTAACTAGGAAATATCTTAATTAATTAATTAGTATTTATCTTGCACTAGTTTTTTTATTTTGTATGGCGTCAAGGTGATTATTTTTCATAATCATTATATATAAAATATATTTTATTTGAAGCTACTAGCTTGACCTAGTTAGACTGAAACACAGTTATCATGTTTCAGAGGTCCAAGCAGATAACTTCATCGTTCATTACTTCATCCGTCAACTTTTAATTATTCTTATTAATAAATTATAACTTATAATTAATAAAAAGTAAAAAAAAAAACAACATGCCTACACATTTTTAACCCAAAATCTTCTGCTTCATCATCTTCTCAAGCTAAACTGTTCGGTGCAGGTCTCTAGCAAAATCCATAATTTTTTTTTTGGTAAAACCGACAGCAATATTGTCACTGTAATTCTGGTTTTCATGGAAAGTTTAGGACAGAAAATCTAGCTACAGAAGTTGAATATAAAATTGTAAAATAGATTAACTAAGATTGTAAAAGCAAGAACATCCAAATTAGCTGCTTTTTCATGGGATGTTAAATAACTAATTCTTTTTTATATCCACTTTTATTGTTGCCGATCGATATGCAGGATTTGTTTCATTTCTAGGGTTAATCTTAATTTGTATTTTAGTGATTTCCTATCAGTAGTGGAGCTGTTATAAGCTTGCAACAATTAATCTTGAAATTATCGTAATACAGAAGAAATGTCAAATAGAAGATTCGAACTATCCATCCTTGTCATTCTTTTAACTTGTCCAGCACTTCAAAAATACATTAAATCAAAATGAGCCCTCATTACTCGTGTTTCTCAACTTATATAGAATATTTAGGGTCGTAAATAACGATTCTACAATACGTCTCTTTCATTTCGTCGAAAATTAATTTAATAGTAGAGACGTTTATGAGTTCTTCTCTATGCCTTTACGGTAACGGTTCATATGACACTTCGGCTATTATCACAATAATAGAGTCAACTCACTTGACTATCTATAGTTCCGTGGTGTGTTTGTATTTGATATGCATGAGAGAGGGAATAACAAACGTGTTAAGAGTAATATTCACATCCATTAAAGATGTACCAAATGGCAAAACCCTATAAATTAAACAAATTAGAGCATTCCGAAAGACTCTTTGAACATAAAATATTCTATATTTTAAAGAGCTAACATTTAAACTTATGCTCCGATAGACTCTTTAAGTTAATATTTTAGTTTAGAAAGAGTTAAATCTACTCTCTATAATTAGTTGCATTCAAAATATTTCAATTTTCAGTGGAGGAAAATAATATAATAATTTGGAAGGAAACTAATGAAAATAAAAGATAGAGGAAAACAATAAGGGTGTGTTTGATTGAAAAATTGTATTTTCCCTTTCAAATTCTAACTTTTGGAGTGTTTGATTACCCTTTTTTCTATTGAAAAATATTTTCCAACCATTGAAAATACGTAAGTTTTACTTTTTTTTTTAGGAAAAGATTTTCTTTGGAGGGATATATTTTTGTTTTCCATAAAATAAGGAAAACATTTTCTTTTTTGGGAGATATTTTCAAAACAAATCAAACACATTTTAAATATGTTTTGAAAATAGTAAAATTAATTAAATATAAAGAGATCGTTGGAGTACTTAAAAATTCTCTCCCTAAATTTATAGACGCTCTCTAAATTGTAGAATATGCTCTTTTAAAAAAGAATTTCTTGGAGTGCTCTTATGTGTAGAGAAGATATATGATCTGTGTAATGAAACCCCTGTTCACGTAATACTTTGCTTGAGAGGATAATCCTCACCGAGGCTATCGAAGTTTTATCCTTGCACGTATATTTTTGTACTAGCCGTTGCAGAAAATCGTGTATAGACGTAGGAAATTCGATTTTTTTAGTAATGTGATCAAAAAGCCATATAAAATAACTTGAATTTGTAACAAATAGTTCTCAGATCCTATGTCGCTCACAAAAGGTGTGATTTGTAAGTTTATAAAGACACAAGACACCTTCTCTTTATAATAAGTCTGTTTTGAAGTAGTTGAATCAAGTATTTGTAAAAGGGGTATTAGAGCAGACGCCCCTTGTTAGGAACCTTCTTGCAAACACGTGACTTAAGGACGATACTTCTACTAAAAATACTAGTTCAACAGAGTTACTTGGCCAGAAAGACTTGCTGGTACCGGAGGGTATGGATTGTAGGATATTTCCGAGTCATCAATTTCTCAGGAAATGCGTGTATTGTGGGTTTGTAGGGTAATGTTATTCATTTAGAACATTAAATGATAGATTCATTTAAATGTAAAGTGATCACGTGATTCATTTAATTGATTAATACGTAAAGTATTGCTATCTAAACTGGTGCTCAACTATAGTGAAGATGAATAGCATTAACGTTAAACACCCTTGAATAGAGATGACAAAAAAAACCCGTCTCGCCCCGCCCCGACTGGCCCGAACCCGCCCCGGGAAGTTAAATAAAAATAAAATAAAATTGAACATTGTTTGTTTTTATTGCTTGGTTTGAATATTGATGTAGTTATTTTAAATATTGTTTGCTTTGAATTATAAAATTTTGAATTTGTATTTAATTGATTTTTTTTCTAAAAAAAACTAAATAGGGCAAGAAACGGGGCAAGGCGCCGTCCCACCCCGTCTAATGCAGGGCCCCCGCCCCAAACCCGCCTCATTGCCATCACTACCCTTGAACGACAATTTAATTTAATTGTGAGTTCTATTCGAGTGCCAACTTCAAACGCTCAAAAGAAACAGGCAAACAAAAAGGAAAAAAAAAAAAAAAAAAAATCACTGTCCTTTTGCGTACTTTGAAGATTACCACAGATTGGTAGCCTACTTGTCACACACTTCACCGTAATTTAAACAATTTTCCCAGTTCCGGTCTTTATATTGCCATTATTTAATACCAACGCCATTATTGATTATATATACACACACACACATAAGCAGCAACAAACGCCAACATGTTCATGATTAGTTGCACAGTAACTCTCAAGCACTCGAAAAAGTTCTTTTTTTTAAAAATAAAACTCAAGAACATAAAAACCATTTTGATCAAAATTAGAAAATTTGAATTAAGAATTGATCGTTATTATTAAATTTGTTGTGTGAGTCAACAGAAAAGCATAATTTAAGCTTTAATCCTTATATTACAATAATTTTAGACGCGATTAGACTTTGAATAGATTTTTCTTAAAATTAAATTGTAATTTTAAACATTACATTTGATAGCATTTCGTGTCCTACTTTTATGTGTCTTGACGTGTCTCGTTACGTTATTTCAGTCTTCGTTTGTCAGTTGTCAAGTGTCAACATATATATGTACAATCACAGAAGAAACTCTTCTCAGGTCGTGTTAAAAACTATTATATATTCCAGTTATCCTCAACTATTAAACTAAATTTTCGTGTACATTTGGTTGAACATCGACATTATGAAATTCAAAAAATTACTATTATCCGAATATCTTCGAGAACACAGAAATATGCCGAGATTTTATCGACGACTCTGTGTATTAGCTGGGAGGCCTTTTTCAATTATTACAAAAGTGTCTGAACAATTGAGATTTATTTTAATTTGTTCGTGGTAGACTACTTGTTCTGCACTTCAGAATAAATAAATTGCAAGGGTTTAATCAAATCGTTGCATGTATCTTTTCGGTTGTAGAGTCGTAGACGTGTTTCCTTAGACTGAACGAAGGGACGTATTCATTGTAAAACTTATCTCTGTTGTGATGTTTAACCTCATTGTATTGACTAGTTTACAGCTTTTGTCCATCAAAAAAAAAAAAAATTTATATATTTATTATTGAAATAACTCCTATTGATAAAAGGAAAAATGACACCACCATTTCTTTTTTTTTTTTTTTAAATATTATTATCAATTTCTAAAGCATATAATTGGTTCTTGACAATTGTCTCAATTACATTTGTATTCTCATATAAGAAAATTTTATTTATTTTGTCAACAGTAGGTCGAAAAAAAACTAAATATTTACGGTTCAATTCTCTCTATCAAACTTATTATAAATGTTCTACGTTCAAGTATTATATAATTCTTTCGTACTTGTTTTTTAGCCATAAAAATGTTACAACTTCATTAAACTCATAAAATTTTATGTTGTTTTTATCATGTCGTTCACTGACTAATTCATGCTCCTGGGCAATAATCAAATTTAACACGACAAAAGAAACTGAAATTGGACAAATGTTTGAGTTGGATAATAACTTCAAACTAAATGTCAACGTTGGATTTTGATACCTAATAAATTCCGGACAACAATGTTAAATAGTTTGGATTATATTTCATAAGCTCCGATCGATGAGTGAAATACGTATCAACACAATCAATTTATAGGTTCAACCCGAAAACAATTCTCGGTCGATATGTCTTTTAGGAGAGGATTTTGTTCAAAGGGGCGACATGATTCAGAAATATTCTTATTTATAAGTACTAGAATCCAGATGGATTCAATATGAAACTTTGACAGAAAATTGTGGTAAATATTTTATTAAAATTAGCGGACGAGTTAATTGAGGAACATAATCAAGAATTAGCAGAAAAACAAGGAGACACCAATGCACATTTTGGTGGATTTGCTGACTGACAGCACATCCCTCTCTGTCTAATTATAGTAATCTTCTATAATCTATGAATCTAAGCCCAAAAAAAAAAAAACGTCCAAATTCATGCCAATATTACATTATATAAGTTTCTTAAATTATGAATTTGTAATCATTCAACAATTTTCATTCCTTCTCCAGCACCCAGAAAAGTGAGTCAAGAAGAGGTCAATTTGTAGATTAGTTTTATTCTCATGTTCATCTGTTTATAATTATATTTGATGCAACAAAAAATTTCTTGAATACTGGTTAAAGAGAAACGAACAAATAATTTAAATTTCTTCTTGCGTGCATTAAGGTTTTCTGTGTCGGCTCAAATTTCGTCGTCGTGTATTTTTCTTATTTCTTTCGTCCTCTTGCTTGATAAGAATTCTGAATTTTTGTTATCTGGATGTTATTTTCAGGGGTGAGGTGACAAGGAAATATTTGTTGAAGCATCTGAGGTTAACGATGGCTTCTACACCAGGGCAGATGAGTGTGGCAGTGGCTTTTCTTGGCCTGGTTTCCTTCATTTTTGGAGTAATTGCAGAAACTAAGAAGGTAAATTAATTTTGATATTTATCTTCAGTTTTGATCTTTGATTGTTAATCTGCAGTTTTCGATTCTTGATCACCGTGTTCACGAAATTTTCATGCTTCGTCCGTGACATCTTGTATAGGAGAATCGAAAAAACAAGAAAGAGAACATGATAAACTAGGTTTAAGTTACGTGAGCCTAAGATGAAAAATTACAATACAATCATATGGAAAGAATGAGTTAATTAAATCAATGATACCTGAACTTTACCTACGTTATTATTTGCTCACCCAAATTCGAAAAGTTACTTATTGCTCACCTATAGTTAAAATAAATTATCCATCCATCACTCTAATAAATACGAGTAATGCTATTTAACTCCACTGAGATTACAACTCTAATTTAGGTGGAGTTAATGTGACATTAAATTATAAGTTAAATTAAATTAAGTGAAATTAAATAAATCATTTAATTTCATCTTTCATTTAATCTATCATTTAGAGTCACATAAACTGGAGTTGTAATCCCAGTGTGGCTACATAGAATTATTCTATAAATATTTCATTCACGTGGACAAAAAAATCCAGCGGCAAATGAAAATCCTACGTGGATAAATTAATTAAAAAATCACGTCTTTGCCCAATCAATTCTTCCCCAAATTCAAATACGAAGTTGCCCAATTGATTCTTCCCAAATCATTGAACCAAATTCTCCAACCACTGAAGCAAATTCTAAACCATTCTTCCTAAAAAAGACCCAAACCATTTTCATCCAAGCTTGAACCCCAAAACAACGAGCTTTTTCACATTGAACTCCAAATTGAGAGACCCAAATTTCATATGAACTCAAGATTCTTCTACCAAACTTTTCCACTTGTTATTTTTAATATATCCAATTGTTGGTTTGATTTTGGGTTTCACATGATTTTTGGAGATAGTAGAATGGATTGGGTTTTGGTGACACTAGAATGGCGTTAAGTGATAAAATTCCATATTAAATAAAAATGAAAATATAGATCAACTTATAATGACTTGAATTACTCTTCTTAACAAGATTAACATTTTTAGGTAGAACATCAACTCATAATATGATATGAGTGTCCATTAAATTCTAACGAGTAATTCGATTAGATTAAGGTTAAAAAATGAGCACACAGATTTCAATATTAGTTTGTTCAAACGAGTCACTGTCTTGCGGAAGCATGTTAATGAATAAAATTCCACTTCGAATAAGGATGAAAACATAGACCAACTTATAAGAGTTTAAGTTACTCCTCTTAATAAGAATGATGTTTTAAGATAAAAATCCAAGTGTTAATAAATGGATTGGGTTTTGGAGTTCTTGTGATTTTTGGTTTTGGCTAATTTTATATGACCTATCGTACATGTATATGAATCCCAAAATGAACGAAATTTTTTTTAGTACTTTTGCTCAAAGCTTAAGTTTCTGCCCATGGCTTCCTGCCTACTTTTTATGAATGATTCAGCCTTTTCATTTTATGTTTGAGGGCACACTCAAAAGATGCCACGCCCGCCTTGGAGGAATCGATTGTGTCTTTTGGCTTATTCACCTTTGTTCCTTCAGCTAAAAGATTAGTACTGAGAATTCTCATCCCTCTCCATTAATTGATAAAATTATCTCTTCATTCGAGTTTCTTGACTTTGGATTTTGGGTTCCATAAGATTTGTTTTCTAAAATTAAATTGTTGAAATTCTACTAAGGAAAGTTTCAACCATTAATTAATTTGCGTAAAGCTTGCCAATTTGAATGGAGAAAAGACGGAATTGAAGCCGCACTGTCCAGTTTTAACTCCGTTAATGCATCATAGGATTTCTATCTGTCCACGTCGATTTTTTTTGTCTACATGAACAAATGAAATTGATAAAGGTGATTGGTGCGTAAATTTTTTAAATGTGAGTGAGCAATAACTAGCCTGTTAAACTTGAAAGAGCAAGTAGTAATCTAGGATAAAGTTGATTTAATTTACTCTGGAAATAGTTCTGCATTAAAAAAAATGGCATGTAATATGGAAACACGCCCAAGTGGTTATAAATTCTCCAGTTTACTTAGCAGTGTGGGGTGAAATGGGAATCAATTTTTTTTTAATAATCGTGGATGTTCGAGCCAACTGACGACTAATCCCAAGGGGCCCTAAGATTTACGACCGGGTACTCACCTCAGTGGTCTTAAAAGGACTCGAACTGGTGATCAATGGGGAGCAAACCCAAGATTTTACCAATTGAACAACCCCTCAAGGTTAAAATGAGAACCAATTGTTACGACTATATTGATATGAATACGAGTCTCAACTTCGTAATGTGGAATGAAATTATGGTTGTGACGATTTCTCCTGAATATTCTTAATAATTTCTCTTATTGGTGTCCGCAGCCGCTCTCTGGGGAAGCAATTACTGGGAGAGGAGTAGTCATCTGTAAATATCCATATGATCCATCAATTGTTTTCGGATATATTTCATTTGCATTTCTTGCAGCCTCCACAATTGCTGGATATTACTCTTTGTTTTACCCATACAAAGAGAAATCTATCCCACAAGCTGAATTCTTCTCCAACTGCTGGTGCTCTTCATTCTTCAATGTTGCATTGTAAGCACCGTTCTTTCAATTTCTTATTTATTTTTTTCGTTATGCATCTTTTTTTGGACGGTTCATGTCATAATTATACTCATTTAGTGTCCCACACGCCCCTTTACGTGGGTCGACATTTCTATTGAGTTTTCTCTATGTTTTACGTGAGTAATTAAAATATTCAGCCATAGTTAACAACGATGAATCAGCATGTTATTCTCTCTGTCTTCCATCAGCTGTTTGACATAGTTTTTTTACTGATAAACACACAGGGCTACAACAGGCTTGGCTGCAACATTCCTATTATGGCCTACAATCACAGAACAACTTCATCACACAAACAATATCCATTCCAATCTCGATTATGATTGTCCAACTGCTAAGACTGGTCTATTCGGTGGTGGTGCACTCTTGTCCCTCAGTGCGAGCCTTTTCTGGTTGGTGTCTCTGATGCTTGCTAACAATGTGCGTGAAGACTACTTCGAAGAACGTTTAGGTTGAAGTGTAAACTTTTAAGGACCATTCGACAGATGTTTAGCTTTAGATGCAGCCTCTCTTATCAAATTCAAAAATTGCAAGTATAATGACAGAGATTCGATGTGTAATAAGTTGATGATTACTGATAAGTTGATCATTTTGCAGCCTAAAATTTAGGGCATGTTCGGTAGGGATTAAAATCGGATTAAAATTGAAAAAGCAGCCGTTGTTGACTTTTATTAGACGATTGAGACCCAATAACGGACATATTTTCAATGTTAATCCATACCAAACGGGGCTTTAATGTTATTGTGTACACATGATCATCTTATCTAGAATTAAAGATACATATAAACTGATACAAAATAATTTTTAGGGTCAACTCACATGGACAATTCACAACCCGTTGTCTGATAGTAAAAGGAAAAATTAAAGGGACACACACAGGATTCGGGAAGGCAACAATTTTTTTCGGGGTGGGATGGATTCAAGGAAATCACTATGGAGAAGTTGTCGCAGCATTTGAAGAAATCTCCCATCTTCTTGTGAAGGCTGATAAGGTCTCCAATTTGCTACATTACATGAGTTACCAATCTTGATCCTCGACTCCAACTACATCAATGCCATATCATAGTGAGCAATCCATCTATTTGTCCCTACAAAAATGTTTAAGGACACGAATTGTTCTTATCTAGATAATGAAACAAACAATTATGGTTAAAAAGTATAAAAAAAAAGTTCTGGATTCATATGTAAGATTATTTTATTAAAACATTATAGGATTGAGAAATGAATTTTAATGTACATGTATCAAACATAAAATTCTTCAGCTATCTTAAAAATGATCTATTAACATCAAAAACTTAAAGAGGAAAAATAGATATGATAGAATAAAAGAACGTAAATTTAACGCAAAAGAAGCCTGGTGTGGGCCCGAACTCAAACAATGTTGGATTGATCACAGCGAGTACAAAAAAGTCAAGAGGAAATTATACAAAATAAGAGTTTTCAAGATTCAATTTCAAATTTCAGGTATATGTTTCACTTTTCGAAAATCAGGTATTTCATTTTTAAATATTAAACATTAATTGTACAATTTTCATTTCAAACCTTAATCAATTTCATTCCAAATTGGCAAACATTTTCCTCCTCTTCTCTCGTCTCTCTGTCTTCACTCTCCTTACTCTCTTCTCTCCATCTTCTCACTCTCTCTTCTCTCCGTCACCATCGGAGGCGACACAGCAAACACCGTCGTCGCAACCATAGCAGCGAGCGACGACGCCATCCCCCGTCTTCTCTCTCCTCACCGGAGGCAACACAGCAAACACCGTCACCGCCTCCGCAACTATAGAAGCGAGCGACGACATCATCCCCATGTGTTGCAGACCTGAGAGTGGTGGCTTCATCTCCGGCATCACAACGTAACAACTTGGGGTGATTTTCATGCTGCCGTGGTTTTCAGCAGTGACGGTGTAATACATCTACTTTGCAGTGGTTAGATCCGATTTGCGGTGGTTTTCATGCCGCCACCGTAGTGATGGTGAGGTGCTGCGATGTTGAGATGCTGATGATGGTGGTGAATCTGCTTGGGGTGTGGTGGTAGTGTTGTTGGTGATGATGCTGCTTATGGAAGTGCAGGGTGGTTTAGGTGGTGTTGGCAGTTTTAGTCAGTTGTGCAAGTGGAGGTGCGACAACAATGGTGGATCAGGCGACACTGAAGGTGGTGGTGATGTTGGTGCGGTGGTGGGTTATGGTGGTGGTGCGTGGGTGGGTTGTGGTGATGTTGGCTACGGTATTCGAGACGAAGATTTTGTTGTTAGGAGGTGGTATTGGTGGTTCTGGCGACGGTGGTTTGGACTGTTGCAATGGTGTGGTGGTGGTCACAAGCGTTGGTGGTGATCACAAATGATTTGGTTGATCGTGACCAATAAATAATATGTGATCAATAAAATAGATAAATTGTGATCAATAAATACTGTGTGACCTAAAAATTTATTAATTTGTGATCAATAATTTGACAAATTGTGACCTAAATATAATTTTTGATCAATTAATTTGATATTTTGTGACCATAAAATAAGTCGTGACCGTAAAATAATTTGTGATATATAAAAATTGTGATTTGTGACTAATTAACAATATGTGACTAATTATATGAAATTTGTGACCAAATTATATGAAATTGTGACATTAATATATTTAGGGCCCGTTCGATAGGGATTAAAATCAAATTAAAATTGAAAAATTAGTCGTTATTGTTGACTTTTATTAGACGAGTGAGACCCAATAATGATCATATTTTCAATTTTAATTGAATTTTAATCTATATCGAACGGGACCTTAATTAATAAAATATATGTTTAATTAATTAAATTATAATATTTTTTTAAAAAATGTGAAATTTTAAATTTAATTTTTTAAATTTGAAATGGGTGAAATTAATCCCTTTATTATGAAATATATTTCAAAAGTCAAAATGCAAACCTGGCCCATACTTGATGTCCCCCAAACTGACTGCTATCAAAATCTTTGAGTAGATTCGCTTGCACAAAATGATTTAGATTAAAAATCAATTAAAATCAACAATTAATTTTAATTATAAATTTTATGAATTCCACAATATTTCAATCATACATTTTATTAACTTTTATCAAAATATATTTAAAAATATAATTTTAATCTTGCCTTACTGTCTATCATCCCTCCCCATTAGGAAAAGTCGTTTTAGAATCCCACTAGAATACAAATTCTCTCTTATCCTCTTTTCCACTACTCTTTCGTCAGCGTTGAATATATATATACACATACACGTACATACAGGTACATGCATAGATCTGAATTTCATCCTTCATCGATTCTTTCGGGATCCCAAGGTATATAAACATATACTTTTATGTAGAATTCTTGTATTTTTTCTGAATGGGTTTTGAGTTTTGATTGTACAATGGTTAATCTTTATGTAGTTCTTGTTTTTCTTTGAAGGGTGCAATTGATTTCAAAAGGGGTTTTTTCCTCTATTTTTTTTAAATTTGTTGGATTTAATTTCACATAATAATGTATCAATTTTTAATTTTGGATTTTCTGATCTTTATGGTGAAAATTGATGCAGGTAGCTTTCTATAGTTAAAAAAGCGATGGCTTTTACTATGAAACAAATGTCTCTGATAGTGGCAACCTTTGGTGTTCTGTCATTCATAGCTGGAGTTATTGCTGAGAACAAGAAGGTTGAAATTTCATCTCAAGTAAAAAAAATAAAAATTGAAATATGTTTATAATTTTGGTTGATTGATCGAATGCATTTTACACCGAAATTTGGAACTCTAAGTTGCCGTTAGCATTTGTAGTTAAATTTTAGGTATGTTTTAGCGATGTCATGTTCTTTCCATTTTTTATTTTTTTTCCCGTTTCTTTTTTAGCTCGATTGGTATATTTTCTTTTGTTATATTAGCTTTAAATTAAGGAGTAGGACTTGTTTATAGTTGTGCATATAAAATCGTGAGGAATGTTTCTCATTCTATGATGACATTCATGGACAGTAATAAGTTGAACTTGTTTTGTTCTTATAGTTAGCAGCAAAGAGACTGATATGCCTTATCTTGTGCAATTGTATCATATTGGACAATTCGCTAGAGTAGTAATGGTGGTTCTCGTAATATAGATATGTGTGAAGGATATAAGTGAGATTCATATAATTTTTGAAGCCTTTTCATTCATTCAGACAATTGCATATATGTTTGCTGCTAATATTCGGCCTCTTTTCTGTTTCTTAATCTACTTGAACTATAACACTACGCAACCTATGTTTCACATTTTAATTCTTAAATGTCGTCCAAGTACTTGTCCTTGCGCGGCATATGTTTCTGTAATTATACGCGGCATATGTTTCTGTAATTATACTAAACCCCTGGTTTTTGTGGCATGCACCTCAACGCAAGCACAAATGGAAATTTTCCTTTAAAGGAATCTCTTCTATACAGGTCTGGATCTATAAAATGTTGTCTTTTCCTTAGAATTTTTAGCAGATGATAGATTCGATAGTACATAAGTGATATGAGCAGAATTTGTTTAACTTTTGATCAACCTTATTCAGATCACTTTGTATGTGTTTTATAATGCAACAACGGTTTTTTGTTTCTGCTCTACTTGAATTTTGCAGCCTGCTTCAGGAACTGTCATAAATGGGAAGGGCATTGTTATTTGCAAATATCCGTCCGATCCCACTGTAGTGTTGGGGTACTTGTCCGTTGGGTTCCTTGCCCTCTGTACAGCATTTGGTTATTTTTCTTTGTTTTACCCATACAAAGGAAAGTCAGTTCCACAGGCGGCTTTATTCCGAAACACTAACTTCCTTGTCTTCTTCAATATTGCCTTGTGAGTGAACTTTTGATTATATTTTATGTTCAATGATTTTATCAATTGTTTCTTGTAGTCCTTTATCTTGTATTTTGCTTTAATGGTGTTGTGATTATGTCCATCAGCACGTTTTCTATATATAGATTCCCATTAGGTCCTTTGATGATATTAATATCATCATTTACCATAACTCAATTGTGAAATCGTTATAAGGGAGGATATAGAATAAGGAAATTGATACCTTCCATATTACAAATTGAGGGACAGTTAAACGTTGAGATCAATGAGCCAAATATTGGTATCGTTTTTATATACATTCCTAAAAGGACTTGGAGCTTGATTGGTCAAATTTACTTGTAAGCAAGTGTTAGTATTTTATTGGTGACAGTGTGGTGTAAATACTTATTTTTACAGCAAAGTAAGATTTACTTTTGAAATTAGTCTTTCTTAGAAGTAAAAAAGTGAGTTATCATAACATGTTTGAAACACAAAGTTTCTTGTAACTAACTTTTACTCTTTTTTTAGCTTAGCCAAACATGCTCTAATTTTATCTCCTTTAAGCTCACTTTCTTCTGTTCATGCATTTGATATTTTCAATTCCCCTTCTTTTTTCCATTATTATTTGTTTTTTTCATTTTCTTTGCTCATGTTTTAAAGGGGCGTGACTGGATTAGCTGCAACAATGTTGTTATGGCCTACAATCACAGAGCAGTTCCACCATGCTCGCAATATTCACCACAATCTCGAAACGCAATGCCCTACTGCTAAGACTGGACTTCTAGGTGGAGGCGCCTTTCTATCGCTTGATTCTGCCCTTTTCTGGTTGGTTGCACTGATGTTGGCTGACAATGCCCGAGAGGATTATTTTGAAGAATCAGGTGATAAAAATGCATCTGATGAACCCATTAAGGGCAGTGTTTGATTAGTCTTATAGAAGTTGCATGTTTTAGCTTGTGGCTTTCACATTTGTGTATGGGTATGAACAATGAATCTGCTATTAGCTTTTCTCCTCTTTGATGGACATGGTTCCAGTTCCATTAATGGAAGTACTAGTTCCACTTTCTCTTTCTTATGGAATCTTTTTTATTATGGTTTTTTATCTGGATTTCATGTAGAACAGTTATCTGGAAACTGTTTCTAGAGAACTTCAAAGTCTGAATATGTTGTAGATTTAGCAGGATAAAAGCTCTCTACATTTCTTTTGCTATATGGTAATGAGATATCTAGATATGTAAAATGGATGAGCAGGGTCCCGGCGCATAGCCGGCATAGGAAGGTCTGCATATGGCAGCTTGGTGCACGTCGACATCCCTAATTAAAGGGATGAAGTAGAGAATTTGCTAGTCGATAGTTATCTAAAAAGTTATCATTTAACTCCATTTTATTTTGAGATAAATAAATTAATTTTCAATCCATTTTTTATAATTGGTGTGAAAAAAATACTTTATAAGATTACTTTTATCATATGTTCATTCATTGGTGAGAAACTTATCCGGTTGGTTTGTATGAAAATCGTAAATTTCAAATTAATGACCCAATATTTGCTCAAAGTTTCTATTCATTCCTATAACTTTTTTTTCGTTGCAATCTTATCCCCAACCTTCTATAAATTAACAGAATTAGCCCCTAAAAATGGTTTCAGTAAATTTCAATGGTTAAAACTTTTCAATATTTCGTAAAAGTTGTTTCGTCTAGTTTGAAGATGTTTTACAGATCTCCAAATTAATTTTAAGTCACATCTATAAAGATATTTTATGATAATCATTTATGAAAGCGAAGTTAGTTATAAGAATGAGGTTTAGTATTGGACTATTATAATGTCTATGTCATAAGCAAATCGAATGTATTTACCTGGTCGGGTCCATGGGCGATCAAGAATGCCCATGGCCTACGTTAGTGACTTCATTGCTCAACCTTAGTGGTTTGTCTTTCGTGGACCTTGTTAAAATTAAAACTGGGTTGAAGTGGTATTACATGACAGGAAAACCACTTGATCAAGAACAATCTCGTACCATGATGGCATGGTCAAGGCAATGGATTGGATGTGATTAAACGATATTAGAGAAGTATATAAAATTTGTTTGATGGGGTTGGTTGAGCATATCGACTGATCTATCAATTTATATTGTTAAATTCTGCAACTTGCAAGTATACCATAAATTATTGTAAAGTCTGTTACAGATCTCCACTGAACACTCAAGAACAACTTTAAGATTAATAAGAGCAGATGAGGGCTTTCCTGAATGTTGAAGATACTGAACAAGAAACCGATGCTGAGCTCAGAGTTTTGGTCAAGCGAGTTCGAGAGGTTAATGATGATGCTCAATATGCCGTTGATGAATTTGTGCTCAAGTTTACAAGTCATCGAGCAAATAGATCCTGTGGTTGCTTCTATATATATATATATATATATATATATATATATATATATATATTTCAGCAAAGAATTTAAGAAATAGCATTAATGTCTCTACCGAGGCTAGACTCAAGGATGGGAAATTAAATGATGGATCCATCCCTTGTGAAAGAATGCCACTCACCAAGTATCCCAAAGAAAGAGAGTGAGGAATACACGAGCAAAGTTGATGTCATAAAACGTAACGGTAGAGGATAACAATATTTGTCGAATATGTAAAGAGATGGACATTTATTTAAGGGATAATTGTAGTGACGGCATCAAACATTTCGTTTAGTAGCAGATTTTATCCAAATTTTTCATTTATGTCACCCACGATACCAAATCTTTCAAAATGTTATATTTGCAGTCTAAATTGATGATTTCTGTTAGTTTGACCGTTAGTTGACCAAATTATTGGTCTTGACAATAATTTTGATTAATTTTAAAATGTTAAAATGATAACTTTACATTTTTTATAATGAAATAACTACAATTAAAAATCAAAAACCAATGTCCTCTTCTCCACCCCATCCCACCCCATCCCACCCCAAAACCATCACCACAAATGTCATTTCCTGCACCGCCACCTTCATCCCCATCAATAGCTGTGTTTGGTGAGTGGTGGGGCAATCTATTAGTATCGTTAGTCAGCACAAGAAAATTCATGTCTTTCGGGCTCCTAGAATTTCATCTCTTTTGACCATTTTTCTTCTCCAAACAAGAAGAGCAAATTTTGAAGGTTTGTTATGTCAAAGAAATAGGTTGATTCAAAAGTGAAAAATTATACATTGCTATAGATATGGATATACTTTGTAAAGATGGAGGAGGAAGCAAAGAAAGTAAAAGAGATTGAAAAAGGGAAAAGAGTCATGATGGTGGTGATGGACACTCCAGAGAGGATCAAAAGCAACCAGATTACAAGGTGTCATTTTCATCTTTTTACTGTTTTAAGTGTATTGGATTTTTAGTTATTTGACCTATTTTTGTGTCAATTGCTTTTGGATTTTTTGGTTTTTGTCCATTGGAATCAAAACCCTTAAAACCCCAAAATGCGTGACTCGCTAATGAAAACCCAAAAGGGAAACCCAAAAAATGGTCGAAATTTGAATTGAGAAAGAGGTGATTTTTGTGAGTGATCTGGTGGGGTGTGGTAGGGAAAAGGTGTGGCACCAGTCAGACTGCTTCCAAGTTTCATGTTCCATGTGACTGGAGGTGGAAGAGATGGCAGTGGTGGTGATAATTTTGGGTGGGTATGTGTGGGGTGGATGGAGAAGAAGATATTGGTTTTTGGTTTTTAATTTTAATAATTTGATTTTAGTTATTTTATTATAAAAAATGTAAAGTTACCATTTTAACATTTTAAAATTAATCAAAATTATTGTCAAATTCAATTATTTGGTCAACTAATGGTCAAACTAATAGAAACCATACATTTGAACTTTCGTTGCAATATTTTGAAAGGTTAGATACCGCTGGTGGTACAAATTAAATGTTTGGTACCGTTATTGCAATTATCACTTTATTTAATATGTCATGTGGTTTACTTTTTTACTACTTTCGTTCGGATTGAATGATATATTCTTTTCTTCTTTTGCCAAACTCAAGGAAGAGTTTTCTTCGAGCGAAGAAGATTGACGTAGAAAAAGTACTAGAAAACGTGCTACTAGTGTTAGGATTTAATTATTAATGATAATTAGGATCCTTAGCACTTGTATGATTCACTTATTTTTATTTTAAGCCTCCATTTATAAATAATTTATAAATTTATCAATCTTCATTTTCGATCGTATATTCCAATTGACCCATGAACAATATTAAATTATCTGTCATTCAATCTTATCTATTTATAAATATTAAAACTTTTATAAATTCGTACCAAACGAAGTCTTAGTGGATATGATTTCTACTCCTAAAAGAATTATGTTATTTGTTTTCTTTCCTTTTTAGGAGTTATTTCTTTTATTACCTCTCTTTCCAATGCCTATGTAAGAAGAAGTCCACACTTGTTACAATCACCACTTATTAATCTGAGTTTCTTAGGTTTTCATGTTACAATTTTTATTTCCCTGTTTATGAGTGAATATATACACCAATACATACAAACATTAATAGTAGATGTGTTTTACCTATTGATGATTCCTTAAACCCTAAATATCCTGTTTATCTAACGTAAATTTAAGGTTAGAATTGGGGTTTATTCTATTGAAATCCGTCGTTATTTCTACTTCTGTTTTCCCCGATTTATAACTCTAAGTTCTTGATCCTACACCAATGCCACCATGTACAAAGGAATCGGGTTGCGGACAGCTCGGGGCTCCGGCACGAATGGATACATCCAGACCAACAAGTTTTTCGTTAGGCCAAAAACGAATAAAGTCTTCACCAACTCAACCAAGGGCTTTCAGTCCGGGCAGGGAACTGTTGGTGATACCAAGAAGGCCAACAAGGAGATCTCGGAGCATGAACACAAGAGGAAGATGACACAACTGCATTTGCATGTGGTTCCTCTAGTACTAGTAGTAGTTTGTCTTCCACTGTATGTACTTAAACATCGAGTAATAGTCAAAATGCGTTGTCTGCTAAATTAATTGATTATTTTAATCATACTACGCCTAGTAACAAAACAATTAGGAGAAGTAATTGAGTTTTGGCGAAGGTATGAACGTCGATGGCCAGTAGTTTTTGCAATGACAAAAAATCTACTAACACCTCCAGTTAGCACTGTAGTTTCGGAGTTTACTTTTAGTGCAGGTAAAAGGGTTCTCTCCGAGGTCAGGATTCAACTGAAAGAAAATATTTTGAAAGTATTAATGTACGTGAAGGACTGAGAAGACTCATTTTCGACTACAAGATAAATATGTTGAAATTATATGTAGTCAAGTAAGTGATATTTAATTTAACCATATTCATCACAAAATCTTATTTTAACACCTTTATAATTTTTAAAAAAAAATGTACACGTAACAAATTGTTCGTGTACCATTTTTAATTTCGCCTATTCAAAATTGAAGTAATTGGTCCCAACCCCAGATAAAGGAGGAGAGTTTATCTTTTTTATTTTTATTATTATTATTTTAAAAAAGAAAAAACATTTTAGAAAATGTATATTTAAAAAAATGTTTAGAAAAATGTATATATAAAGCTCGGCCCACGAACGGCGAGCTCATGGGCCGAGCCGAGCTCGCCCTTGACAAACAAGCTGAGTGGCTGCTCGATCGCTCGGCTTGTTTGTCAACGAGCCACGAGCTCGATTCTATCTTTTGCCTAGTCTTCCCCCTCGACGGTCGTATCTAAATTAAAGGAAGGTTTCCTCCTAAAAACTTCTGCAATTTTTATTCTTATTATCCACACGCTCCTTAATTGTTCTATCCAATTTTTTTCTTTCAATTTTGACCTTCCTTATTTCTCTTGTTGTGCCTCATGTTTAATCTGTACCAGTATTGATTTTCGAAAATTATGGATTGAAAAAAAAATTCGTAAACAACATATCCCTCTTCTATTAAAAGAGGGAATCCAACGTTTACTGTTCATTCATGACGTATTTTCATCTTCCCATTTTATCCCTCTTTCATATTGATTGAAACCGGTTTCGTCCTTTGTATTTACTGCCAAAAAAAAATTACAGCCTCCGAGAAAAAAAATATCACAGCAGCTGTCCGTGTACTGTAGACGTATTTCATGTTTCCATTTTATCCATTGTGTACTGTTCATCGTGGACAAATTACAATTAGTCAAAAATGTAGGCGGTAGACGTATTTTTCTTCTCATTTGCATTAAAGGCAGCATTGAAAGGCGGTAGTTGGAGAAGTATATATATAGGAAGAAAAATTTATTTCATTCCATCATCGTCTTCACTGGTCTTGCAGCATTCAAACCTGAGGTTTTCTTACCTTTATTGATTTTCACTGTAAGTAGTTATGTAAAAGTTATGTTTCGTTCTATTAGTTTTCCATGTTTAGAAATTATGCTTATAAATCTTTTTCAATTTATGTTCGGCAGCATTTTTGTATGTTCATATCTCTATAGATGTTCCACTCTCCAAAATATTCTTCAACCATCCATTTTAATGCCTGTTATTTAGTGTTAGTTCTTTTTGTCTATAGAAACCAGAAAATTAGCACACAGACAAAGAAAAATGCATTGCTTCCATTACAGTTGAAGAATTGTGCGGAAACATTAAATTTCTACTAATTAAATTACAACAATTAATAATACTTACATAAAATTATACATGGATTTATGTAAATTAAAAAAATCATTGTAACATAAGAACAAAAGAAAAGTTGACTAGGAAAGACAATAATAAAAAGGAATAAAAAAAATTTACTCCCCGTGCATGCAAGGGGAGATGACATAGTTTAGGTTTTTTTTTTTTTGTATATCAAATGTCATTGAAAATATTAATTAAACACATATACCCGTGCCTTTTTATTTCTTTTTTTTTTTTACCAACAATTCAACTTATTTACATTTTACACAAATTATAAATACAATTTCATTTATTAATAATTTAATTCAAAATAATTAGAAAATATTCAATGTCATACATACATAAAAATCAAAATTCCTTTCGGGGGCGTTGCCCCCTCGACCCCGTGACCTGACCAGGTAGGTCGATCCCCGTCGGGGGGCGTTGCCCCCCGAACCCCCACGAGGGGCGCTGCTCCTTCGACTTCCGTGACTTGACAGAGCATATCGATTCCCGTCGAGGGCAATGTCCCTAAGCCTCTAGAGGGGAGCAACTCGTCCATTCGGTCATAAAATATATAACTTACTTTATATACATCGATTTTTAATTTTTATTATGATTATGCTTTTCTTTGCTTGTTATATTTTTGGTCATTCCTAATTTTGTCTATATTGAATTTGTTTTTAATTTTTTTTTTCAGTTGCAATATATCATTCTCAAAGTAAAAATATCATAATTTTTAACATCAATTGAACTGTGTTATCTTCAGGTACAATAATTTTTTTTATTCTTTTATATATTTTGTAAAGTTCAATTTGCAGTTAACCTTTGCATTTTTTTCTCTAAAATTTTTATTATAGTATTTACCATTTAACTATTATTAACAAATTGTAGACTCTAATTTGTATTTATTGTTCTCTTTTATACAATGTCCAATTATTTTTTCTGGTGGTTATAGTTGACTACAGTAATGCACTCTATCTTATGTAAGTTTCTCTAACTAAACTATTTAGATTTTTGTTTATAATATTATAGGTTTATGTAGTATTGTGGTTATTTATTTATAGTAACTTATAAATTTGTAATAAATTGCTGGTTCTCGAGTTTTCTTTGTGCATACTATTTTTTCTCTTTTTAAAGTATATTTTCAGTCATTGTTCACAAATTTTGATATTGTAAATTTTAGTTTAACCATATGTATGTATATTTTAACATATGTAAGATTATTTCTTTGTACAGTTATGATTCGAGTTCAATTATTCTACAAAAATTGTTAGTATTGTAATAGACATTTTTGTACCATCTGGTGATGGAGAAGTTGATTCAACTATTCTACAATTTTATTTTATTTCAAAATATAAATATGTTAATAACATTCTTTAATTCTTTTAGTTCATGTTAGTTACATTGGGCTCCAACTATTTGATATGGATACTTCGAGTGGTTTTGAAACAATGTCTCATCGCCAACAAGAAAATCAAAGGAATATGTATCGACGAAAACGACTTCAAAGTGGTTGTAATGATCGTCGTAGGAGAATAGGTAATCCTCTATCATCAGGACCTAATAATTCGAATGATGTACAAATGCAACAATCTATAATGCATCATGATTTTGAGACTTCTACTTCAAACCAAGAGACACCTCATATTTCCAATTTTACATTACCAAGTGGTTTTAATGTATTGAACATACCAATGACTGCATACGTATTACCGACATGCAATAGTTGTAAATATTGTGATGCAAGAAAAATTTATAGAGAAAGTAAAGGTTTCTGTTGTTTTAATGGAAAAGTACATATCTCTATGCATGATTCACCCACTGAATTGTACAACTTGTTTACTTCTAAAGAATCTAAATATATGGTATTTAAAAAAATTGCACGAGGATATAATAACCACTTTGCTTTCACTTCATTTGGTGTCAAATACGACAAAGAGCTCTTTAAAGCATATCGAGGATTTACACATTTAGAGTTCAATGACAAGTGTATCATTATGTAAACGAACTTATCCCACATGTAAACGAACTTATCCCACAGACAATAAACCTTCTTATATGCAGTTATATTTTTACGATACAAATAATAAGATTCAAAATCGCATGAAAATTTCAGAGAACTTTGATGAATGTACTTTAACTATTCTAATTGAAATCCTGAAGGTAAATTCATATAGTAGATTTTTCTGGTCTTTAAGTAATATGACTAACTTACGAGATCATCAAATACATATAAGATGCGATCTGGGACTTGATCAAAGAGTATTTAATACTCATACCTCATCTAAAGTAGCTGCTATATGGGTCGAAAACGATAAAAATACTAACATTCGCTTTTGTGACATAACTATATAAGGTCATTCTGGTGATTCACATAGAGTTCATTATTACTACGATTGCTATGATCCTTTGCAATATCCTCTACTTTTTTCATAAGAAGAATCCGGTTGGCATGAAGGCATTGAGAGGTGCAAAAGGACTGAACATTTATCTGAATTTGTTCAATTTCCTAATACAGTTACCTTTGCAGCTAAATTTATTGAAAAAGAAAATCAAGGTTTGCAAATTTATGTTATTGTTCATTCACCTAAGTTTTGCATCGTCAATGTTCTGATCAAATGATGACTTCTTTTCTGCAATGCTTAATGGAATAAAGAAACGATTACAGGTTTTTTGTCGAGAATATTATTCATATAAATTGCAAATCAGGCCTCCCGGTAAGTCTATTTTACTTCACAGCGGTAGATTGTTCCAGCAATATGTTGTAGATATGTATGTGAAGATCGAAATTGCACGGTTAGACTATTTTCATAACAACCAAAGTCAAATTCGATCTGAACTTTATCAAGGTATTGTAGATAGCGTTCAAAATGGAGAGACAAGAGGGTATAAGATTGGAAGAAAAATTATTTTACCTCAATCTTTCACATGTGGGCCTAGAGATATATTAAGAAGATATATGGATGTAATGGCTATTGTACATCGTTATGGAAAATCGGACATCTTCTTGACTATAACATGCAATCCAAATTGACCAGAGATTAAGCAGGAACTAAAACACAATGATGAGATTCAAGATCGACCTGATCTAATTGTGCGTATATTTATAGCAAAACTAGAAGATTTGAAAAATGATTTATACAAAAAAATATCATAGGCTCAGTTGTTGCACATATATATGTTATTGCATTTCAAAAAAAAAAGGGACTTCCTCATGCACATCTATTGTTAATTTTCAAATACGGCCACAAAATTTGTTTTGCTCTAGATGTTGATAAGATAGTTTGCTGTGAAATTTCTAATGAAAACAAATATCATTATCTTCATTTTGTTATTATTAAACACAATATGCATAGTCATTGTGGATATCTTAATCCAAAAAACGTATGTATGGAAGGAAACAGTAGTTGTAAAAATAAATATCCTAGAGATTATTATAATACTACTATATTCGGTGATAACTCATATCCTTTGTATAAACGTCGTGATAATGGTATTTCTATTAAAGTTAGAGGTCAAATGTTAGACAATCGATGGGTTGTACCATATAATCTTTATTTGAGCGCAAAATTTGACTGTCATATTAATGTTGAAGTATGTTATTCTATTAAAGCTATAAAATATTTGTACAAATACGTGTATAAAGGACATGATCGTATTCATTTTTCAGTTCCACAAATGAAACAGGAAAAAAATCGACGAAATCTCAGCTTATCAATCTGCTAGATGGATATCTCCACCTGAAGCTATGTGGAGGATTTTCTCGTTTAATTTGGCGGGAAATTTACCCAACTATTTATTCTTTACAGCTTCATATCGAAAATTATCAACAAGTAAGATATGACAACGAAGATGATTTGTCTACTATTATTGACAATGAAAATACAAAAAGAACAATGTTGACAGAATTTTTTGAGGTAAATAAAATAAATGAATTTGCGCGTACATTGTTGTATCGAGATTTTCCAACCCATTTTGTTTGGAACTCAACTAAGAAGATTTGGACTCCCAGAAGAAAACACGTTGTTATAGGACGAATTGTCGCAGCGAATCCATCTAAAGGAGAACGATATTTCCTATGCGTTCTTCTCAATCATATTCGAGGTCCAACATCATTTCATGATTTACGAATTTTGAACGGAGTAACTGTTAATACATATCGAGAAGGAGCACTTTTACACAGTTTGTTAGGCGGAGACAATCATTGTGAAAAATGTCTGTCTGAAGCTATTATTTATAAAATGCCTACTTCTTTAAGACGTCTTTTTGCTACACTTCTTACGCTTTGCAATCCTGATCATCCAAAATTACTGTGAGATAAATTTAAAGTTTATATGATTGATGATTATGTATATGAAAATATACATTCAAGGGATGCTGAATTACGAGTTTTAGAAGACATCAATTCTATTTTAGAATCATCGGGTAAAAACATAAATGACTATGAAATAGTATCATTCAGTGTAAATATAGGTGAAAATGAAAGGTTGAGAAGAGTGGTTGTAGACGAGACAACAAATTTGGATATAGAAGGAGGATATGCCTATACATCAAGCTTAAATAATGAGCAACAATTTGCATACGATACAATTATGGAAAAAGTAAATTCCAAATCAAGTGGGATCTATTTTATCGATGGTCTAGGAGGAACGGACAAAACTTTTTTATATAAAGCTCTTCTAAAAAATGTAAGGTCTCAAAATTTAATTGTTTTAGCTACAGCATCTTCTGGAGTATCTGTATCTCTTTTACCTAGATGTCGAACAGCTCATTCAAGATTTAAAATTCCTCTGAAAACAGTTGGTGAAGTTATATGTTCTGTTAGTAAACAATCGGCTCTAGAAACTTTGTTAAAAATGTCTACATTAATACTTTGGGATGAAGCACCTATGGTAAATCGTTGTGCCGTTGATAAAATGCTCAGAAATATTATTGATTGTAATTTACCTTTCGGTGGAAAAAGTGGTTGTTCTAGAAGGAGATTTCAGACAAGTTTTACCAGTGATACCGAGAGGAAAAAAAGAAGACATAATGAAAGCTAGCTTAGTCTTCTCTGACTTATGGCCTTTGTATTCACAGTTGAGAACGTGCGAGCAAAATTGGATCCCACATTTTCTAATTATTTGCTTAGAGTTGGAAATGGAATAGAGGAAGAACACAGTTGTAACTGCATTCAGCTTCCAAGCAACATAATTGTACCATTTGAGGATGAAATTACATCTCTAAAAATTTTGATAAATCATGTTTTTCCAAATATAGAAACATATGTTGATAATTTACATACGATGGGAAATAGAGTAATTCTTACGCCTAGAAATGAATGTGTTGATCATATTAACAGAATTTTACTTGATCAGATTCCTGGTACAATTTTCACATATTATAGCTTTGATGAAGCAATGGACAAATAAGAACAGAGCCTACAGGAAGATTTCTTGAACACTTTGACTCCAAATGGTAATTCGTCTCATGAATTGAAGCTTAAGATAAACTGTCATGTGATGTTATTGCGGAACATCAATCCTTCTGAAAGCTTATGCAATGAAACACGCCTTACTTGTAGAAAATTTGATAAGAATGTAATTCTTGCTGAAATTACAACTGGTGAATATTGTGGGAAACATGTTTTCTTACCAAGATTCCTTTTGTACCTCTGAAAAATGATCAAATTTCAATTCATTTTAAAAGAACTCAATTCCCGATTAGGCCATATTTTGCAATGACGATAAATAAAGAACAAGGTCAAACACTTAATTACGTTGGTTTGTATCTTCATGAACCAATTTTCTGTCATGGTCAACTTTATGAAGCATTGTCAAGAGCTAAAATAAGCAAATCTTTAAAGGTTTTACTAAAACCATCAAGCGCTGACAATTTACATACTACATGTACGAAGAATGTTGTCTACATAAAAATTCTCTCATTCATTCATTTGAAGAAATATAACTTCTTCGTAAGTATTTGTCACATATCTTAGTTGCTCATTGTTATAATTATATTATTGATTTCTGTTATATCTTTTTTCTATAACTAATTTAGATTTGAAATATTTTAGGCTTTATGATATTTTTCACACTACTTGGATTTATGGCAACATGATACTCTAAAGTTACAACCATGATGGAAATAACTATAGCTAAGAAAACTTCAAAAACTCACATGCCTATATTCTTGATAACAGGTTAGTTATTATTACTTTTTTGTCTAATCATTATTAATGCATGGTATAAATTTTCCCACTAACCATAATTCGTTTTAATTTCAGCTATTTCCATTTTGTCTATGAGCTTCTAATCATACCTATGGACTCTACAATTTTTTACTTCAAGATATTACCTGGTTTTCCTGATAAGCTCTCTAAAAATTCAAGATCCATTTATGATAATATCTGAGCAAATTTAGTTATAGTCCCTGTGCATTTTGTTAAAACTAATGGCGTTACCATCATTTTGTTGAGTTTGTTAGAATAAATCAATTCCTCGCCTTCTATATTTTTGTTGCCACTCTATCAGATACAATTTTTTATGTGTGTCTATGAATTCAGAATGAATCTTTTGAGGGCTATAATAGTAGGAGTAGACTGAACTTCGTACCATGATGATCTCTTTTTCTTCGATATCTTCTTTCCTAGAAGCTATCCCAATATTCCACCCTTATGTTTCAGATATTTTTGTGCCCAACCCCTTGTACACGTTCAAATATGTCAATACATTGTCTTCCATTAATGCTAACTCACTTGTTGTTGCAACAAGTCCATTGCCACTCTGGTGGATTTCGCATCAATCAAAACTTGTACAATTGTGACAAAGTATGCCTAAGTCTTCTCAACACTTGGAATGGTAGTCAAAAGTAGAAGGGATCCATGATATATCAACTATGCTACATGTTTTGGTCTTTATACAAGGCCTACTTTTGAATGCTAAGCCCTATTTTAATAAGTCTGGACGTGCAAATATGAATGGTTCAGCGAGTGGAGAAAAGTGTTCACTGGCATACAATGAGAATACTTTTATCCATTCTCTCCAAACGATGGTGTACAGTATGAGGCGGCCACCGAAGGTAAGATGAAATTGAGATCCTTTCTATGTACTACTGTTATTATTAGGCATTTCAATCCTTGCATATTTCGATGATTAATTTCAATTTATTATTTGCTTTTGGGCGACGACTTCATTATATATTGATTTAAGTTTTGTGATGTATTGCTCGTAGCATTTCAAGGACTTTGTGATAGGACATTTCTGCAAGCATTCTCGTGATATTCTGATAGCATGTAAAGCCTATGTAGAAAGCACTCAACTGGGTTGTCTTCTCAAAGGGAGTTAAAGATGTTGATGAAGGTGATAAGAGCTGCTCACAGGATTTTAAGGCCAATTTAGCATAGTTCATCACTACGTTAGTAAATACATTTTCTCAAATTAGCACGAAAAACTATCAAGAGATCATTTATTTAGCTCAAAAGGCAAATGTACAAGTTCCTACTGCACCCGGAGGCCAAAACTTTTATTACTAGATTAATTAAATTAAAATTTAGGCTTGAGCTATGTATTTTATATGCGAGACATGCTCACCTTGAATTTTATTTTTAACTTCTTAGACTGTATTTAAAATTGCAAATTAGTGAATATCTTGTATTCAGCACAATTAAAAGAAATGTTAATGTACACAAACTATTGTATCTTTGGGTACTTGATTTTCATATTTTCTGCTTTGTATCACTTCAAGTTGTGCCAGAAAAAGCAAAAGTTGAATAATATTGTTGCAGTTATTTACATAACAAGGCCAAGATTGTAAATTAACATTATTTTTGTAGTGTGTGCATATGTGCTTTGCTTATTTGGCATTTGAATTAAGTGGAGCTTGGACAAGAACCTGATTTGATGTGTAAGTACTTGTGTACTTCTAAGATAGTAAAAACTATGGTTTTTTATGAAACATTATTCATTTTATACAAATGTACGTAATGAAATTTTATAATATAATTTCCCATCTACTCTTAACATTTAAGACGCTAATATTACCTTAAAAATACCGCAACCCGTGCATTGCACGGGTGTAAAACTAGTATTAGTAAAAGACCTTAAATATTAGTTAAAAGATTACCATAAGCACGTAGTGAATTTAGTTAAACATTTCTATGAAGAAAAACCACTAGTTTCACAAGCAATAAAGTCTTTTCCATGAAAAGTATTACGCCGCACAAAGTGTGTGACCTTTTAATAAAAAAAAGTGATATAGCTTGTCACTTCTTAATGTAGAACCTTAACACATATTCGAAGAACGAAAAAGTGATTCAAATGTTTTAGTTAGTGTTGTTACTTTTTGAATTTTCATCACATTTTTTTTAATATCTATCACTTTTTGAATGACAAACATCACTTTATAATAAAAGTGATATTATATAACAAATTTTAATTAAAAAAAATTACACTTAACTTTGAAAAAAGTTACACAGTCACTTTTTTATAAATATAAAAAATGATATCGTGTCACTTTTTATATCAAAAAGTAGCACTTGATTTTACACAATCCAAAATATTTTTCATATGATTTTTCAAAAGATCCATAATTTTAGGAGTATTTTTGTAAGTTGCCAAAATAATAATAATAATAATAAAAATAAATAAATAGAGCCCATTTTCTACTAGAAAGAACGCTAAAATATGGCCCAATCCACTTCTTGACGGTAATTGTCATCCATCCCCTCAAAATATCGAGTTAAATGTTTCATTGACCATTGAACTTTACAACATGTCACCACTTACTTATCGAATTTTATCAATTGTCTCATTGGCCATTGAACTTCGTTTCGTCCATCTCCATCACCCACCTGATGAAAACCGTTAATAGACGTGCCGACATTGTTGATGGACAAATGATGTTGCAAGTTAAATCCTTCCAAGTGAGTGTTCGCCAAATCAGCTTCCACATCACTAAAGGAGTATTCAAACAAGACTTTACCAATTAGAGACACAACTATGAATTGTAAAAATCAAACCTTTGTCGGAGGCCTTGCATTTGGGCCATCTCGTTCCTTTCATGTTTACCAAGTAATTGAGCAATTTTTTTTTTTTTTCATTTTGTTCTCCGGTTGAAACTGAATTTCAAGGCCTTTTTTTTCCTGGTGTTTTCATTTAATTGGAAATGAAGAAGTACAAGTGAAGGGTGAGACATGATTTGATTTTGGGAGGATTTTCTGTTTAGCGCTATTTGAATTAGAATAACCGAATGTATTGGGCTCGATTGAATTGAGAATTGAAAATTCATAGTTGTGTCTCTCATTAGTAAAGCCCTGTTTGGATGCTCATTTGATTATGTGGAAGCTGAACACTTACCACTTGGAAGGATTTAGCATGTGTTTGGCCCCCATTTTTTAGAAATAATTAATTTTTGAATAGTGATTGATAGGAGAATATGTGGTGGAAATGTGATGAAAAATTTTAGATTTGTGTGTAATATTATTTTATTTGGAGAATGTGTAATTAAAAATGAGTAATGTACAAAATGAATGAGAAAAAAAGAAAAGAAAGAATGAGGCTCAAACACGGACTTAACTCGCTACATCATTTGTTCGTCAACCACGTCAGCATGTCTATTAATAGTTTTCATCGGATGAGCGATGAAGGTGGACGAAACAAAGTTCAATGGCCAATGAGTCAATTGATAAAATTCGATAAGTAAATCGTGACATGTTATAAAGTTTGTGTCAAAGAAACATTTAACTCCAGAATATTTCAATCGTCCTGGCCACCCCTCACCAAAAGGTCATTTTGTAGGCCTGGTTATCAATAAATCTGGTTATCATCAAATGATTATATACGAATAGAATAAATCTATACATACACGTATCTGCCTTATTGATGACTCCTCGAACCCTAAATATCTGGTTTATCCAACGGATTTGAGGCTAGGGTTAGAGTTTCGCTATCTTCTTGAAATTAATCTTTGATATAACAATGTACAACGGAATCGGGTTGCAGACTGCTCGGGGATCCGGCACCAATGGATACATCCAGGCCAACAAGTTTTTCATCAGGCCGAAAACGAACAAAGTTGTCACCGACTCATCTAAGGGCTTCGAGATCGGCCAGGGAACTGCCGGTGTTACCAGGAAGGCCAACAAGGAGATCCTGGAGCATGACCGCAAGAGGCAGATCGAGCTGAAGCTCCTTGTGTTGGAGGAGAAGTTGACGGATCAGGGTTATACGGATGCTGAGATTGCAGAGAAGCTTGATGAGGCTCGCAACACTCTTGAGGCAGCCGCCGCTAAAGAGAATGAGGATGGGGGGTCTAATGCCGTTGTTGTCTCAGACAGGTAAGTGTTTATAGTTCTTGAAAAATTAAGCTTTTTGTTTATGATTATGTTGCCTTTTCCTTTTTTATGCATTAAATTCGGTGAATCTTTTGAGACAAATGGTGGAAATTAACAAAGATTATTGTACCATTGAATTCAACTCTAAAAGCCCAGCCGTCCAGATTATAAAATTCTTGGAAAGGTGAATTTGAATGGCAAACTATTTGATGAAAGCACAATTTTTTATTAACTTTGCTTGGGTGTAAAAACAATGCCCATTGCACTATTAAAGAAATGTTACATTTTTTTCTTTAAGTAATTTTGTGACTGAGTTAAAAATTACTGACTGCTTATGCTGATATTCACTTTCTATCTTCTAAGCAAAGATTGCTGCCATGTCAAATTCTGGGTTTGGGTACTTTATTATTTTTTACTGATTCACAAATTGTAAATTTAATTGTTCTGTGACCCTTTTCAAAGTGAAACCATAGTAGGGACTGAAAGAGAGACAACCACTGCAACATGGATTGGGTCTTCTGTTTCCTCTTATTCCAACGATTCACCATCTGCTGGAGTGAGACTCACATGGAGCGCATGATACCTAAGTGAATTCTGCATTATGATTGCTGTTAGGGTATGGATGCAAGGGACTTGTAATAAAAGAAGGGGAGAAAAAGAATAAGACAGTATTCTTGCTCTATAAATGCATTGATTAACTAAATTATCAAATGATTATAAACTTCAAATAAATTGACAGGCAATATACTCTAGGCATGAATGGTTATTTCACTATATTTTCTGACCAGGCCCCATCACAAGAATATTTTTTATTGGGGAGTAGCTATCAAATTTCCTATCTTTCATATCGGGAGTATGCTTTACCGAAGGAGGTACGAGGGAGTAAAGGAGACACTGGAGTTAGAGTGCAATAAGAGCTAAGATTGAATTATTCAGATCAATATTATTCTTAAACAAATGATTTAGATTTGACGAATCTTTCAAAACTTTAGTTCTTATCGTCATAGATTTGTTAGTTGATACTTCATTTCAGTTTGGCCTTTTAAGGACAAGATTCCTTTTGACTTAGTTCAATAGTTTTCATTAGTAGAATATAATGGAGTTTGCGACAATCGAGAATAAATTAAGAAAGGATTGAGTCATGTTTGTATTATCAATCTAAGGAGTCTCCGTTTTTGTAAGAGTAACATGATTTCAACATAGTATATTAGAAGAGGGAGGGGTAGACCATAACATGCTCGTTTGGAACGACTTCTGCTTCTTGTAGAAGAGCTTCCGTACCGTAACAAAATCTTCTTGGACCAACTTTCTTTAAAAACTCTTCTAACAAGAAGAAGCACTTCCAAAATTATAAAATCACGCTCTAAAATTTCTTCTTAGTCTCAGACGCAGCTTTTGGCTTTTGAAAAGCCCTACATAATTCACTAGAATTGCATGATCTTGGTATGGTATACCGTAGTTGCAAAACAAGTGATTTGATTGTACTTTTCAGCAGTCAACTCCAAGTTTATTAGGAACAACCGAACAAGGGTTTGCTAGTTGCTTTTTTGTTGTAAATGTACAAGTTGATATCCTAGCTAAGTAGTGTATATGAACTGTTGTAGATTATGGGTATCTTGCAAATTATGTAGTTATGGATTCTTGCATATATATTAATGATTTCAAAGCAAGAAAAATATAAGGAAGAATGTGTGACATACATATAATCCCTCAAGGCTTCGCCACAGCTCTTCGTGCCTATGAAATCTAAGTATTTATTACAACAAATATACATCTTATGGTAGTACTGTTGCAAAAGCAAGTTATTGTTGCTGCACTATATTGTCTATCCTAGTCCTTTCAGGAATAACTTGAAATTAGTCAAACAAAATTTCTACCCCGAAATGTTTCCAGAACTGAATTTACTGATCTATGTATGGATTTATATTTTGTATGCCCCTGTTTGATGCACATTAAAATGGGAAGAATGCATGTTTGGGGTGATGTGATGTTGAATATGTAGTTGAAAAAGAAAGAAAAGTTATTGATGTGATGGAAAATATTATTTTATTGAAAAATGTGCGATTGAAAATGAGTAGAAGAATGAGAATGAAAATTATAATGTAGCTCAAACATGGGTGTCTAATTGCTTCACTGTGCTTGTAACTAACACAAATCGGTTTCTTGCTGAGCGTGGTGCTTTTATAACGTTTGAAGTTTTATAAATTGCTGAATTAACTTGAACTAATAATTTTTGTTGCCCTACAGGATTTCGAAGACACAGACTCATCAGATAGCCGCTTTGAAGGAAAAGCAGATGGAAACTCTAAAAGCTGCTCTTGGGATAGGATCTGAAGCTGAAGGAAAAAAGAACAAGCGTGATGTTCAGTCCCCAAATTCTGAGGAAAGTGATGACGAGGGTAAACCAAGGCATGGCTATAAAAAGGATGCTGCTGCTGCTAGTAAGCTGAACGAAACAGATGCAGAATTGGAGAAGGATGATATTCAGAAGGATGTTAAGATTAATGACTCTGAAAGATATGAATCTGTACGCCAGAGGAAAGGCAAAAGTAGAAGAAGAGGACATGAGAATTCATCTGATTCTGATAGCAGTGGGAAGTACATGAAGGGGAGTAAGAAAAAACACAAGAAAGGTAATGATTCTGATGTTGATGCTAAGAAGAGAAAGGAAAAATCATCGAGGAAACATAAGAAAAGTAGAAGATATGATAGTGATTCTTCTGATTCGGAATCTCAGTCCAAGTCTGACACAGATTCAGATTCAGAATCTGAATCTGATCGTGATAATGACTATAGTAAAGCTCGTAGGCGACATGATTCTGATGACAAGTACAGTTCTGATGAAAGCCCCATACATAAAACACACAGTTCAAAGTTACCTTCTAAAAGCAGGCGACGTGATTCTGGTGATGGATATAGTTCTGATGAGAACCCTAAACAGAAGACTCAGAAGTTGAAGCAGCATTCAAGAAGCAGGCATCATGACTCTGATGTAGAATATAGTTCAGATGAAGGGAATAGACAGAATCAGAAGGCGAAGAGCAGGCGGCATTATTCTGATAATGAATATAGTTCTGACGAAGGTCCTAAACATAAATCTCAAAGAGGAAAGCATACCTCAAAGAGCAGGCAGCTTGGTCATGATGAGCAATTTTATTCTGATGGGAAGGAAGACAAAAGAAATCAACACAAAGGGAGATATCAGCAGAAAAATAGAAGCCCAGAAGAACATGATTCTTTTCCCAATGATAAGAAGAGAATTAGTGAGAGGAGAGACAGAGTTATTCGAAGGTACGATTATGAAAGTGACTATGATTCTGAGCTTGCAACCAAAAAGAAAAAGGAGAAATTTGATTATAGTAGAGGGCGAGATGATACTTACATTGATGAAATCAAACCTGGCCATACCAGACAAGAGAGCAAGGCCGAAAGAAGTAGAAGGCATGATTTCCATGCTGACACTGATGACCGTGAGGGTGATGATTTCCTTGAAAACAGAAGGGTGAGAGATCTGAAGCATGCGAAGGTTGAAGGAAGTAAGTCCTATGAGAAGAAAAGTAGTGGTCATGGGGATGATTTGGGTTCCAGAGGTGGACAAGTTGGGGAGAAAGGCCGTGCACTTGAAGTTGATGATATTTGGAAACAAAAGAACCAAGCTGATGGATTGGAAACATTAAGGAAAGTAGAGAAACTTTATAAATCAAAGGGAGATAGGTCAGGAGATGGAAGTGAAGAGATCGTGAGGGGCAAGAGAAAGATAGATGATGAGAACAAGGGTGACCTACCTGAGGGGAAGTTAAGAAGGCGGGATTCAGAAAAAGAGGCCGAGCAGAATGGGGCTAAGATTGAATTGGAGAGACATAGTATATCATATAAGAATAAGGAGGATCACAACAGAGGCTCAAGGCTAGGTAAATCAAGTGGACATGGTGTTTATGGTGGTGAACGTGGGGACATACATAGTATTAGGAACGAATTGCACCATGGAAATAAGACTGATGATCGGCACTACGCAAGTCATGGATCAAGTAGAAGAGAGAAGAGGGATGAAGATGGCTACCGCAGCAAAAAGCATGAAAGGGATGAAGAGGAAGAGTCACACAGGAAGCGTGAAAAGGACCTGGGGCTTCAACGGGGGGCAGGACGAGGAAGAGAGCAAGAAGAGGAGCGAGGAAGTAGAAGGGATGAGAGAGAGAGGGAATACACTTCCAAGAGAGCTAGATATGATGATGCGCGTTCCGGTGGAAGAAGAAGATATGACACTGGAAGTGATGATGATAAGAAGTCAAGACACACAGAATAAATACAATTGATGTCTTGCATTTGGCAGAATTGATGGTATGTTCAATTTTTGTAAATTCATATAAATTTGTGCATGTTTATTGTATTTAATCAAGAACTTTTTTCTTGCTTCCCCCCACTTTACCTGTAACTATAGTGTAGATATCATATAATACACACGCTCTTTTTACTGAAGGCATTTTATTTTGATTGCATCTTCTGCTGACTTGCACATAAATGATAATAATTCCCTACAGATCTCGTTGGTTATTACTAATTTGGTTATATTCAGACAAATGGAATACATGAAATAATTGCATATTCTATCTTCATTCCTTTGGTTGTCATTATTTATATAAAAAACTTATTTCCGGATGAGTAAAACTTCGTTCATCGATTTTCTTTTACAGTTTTTAGTGTGGCTTGTCTGGATGAATGCTTTTCATAGCTTTGAATTACCATTACAGCAGCCTGATAACGATATCATGGGATACATAAGTTACTTTCTTACGTGAATGCAAATAGTCGAAAGTGTAGATTTATGTCTCTTTGCTAATGGGTTATATTTTCAATATTTTGTACTTCATTTGCTAGTTTAGACGTTTAATTAACTGTTGCATTGGAAATTTTACTTGTTGCTAAATTTACGTGAGAGAATAGCTGGCATATATATCAAATTCTGATGTTGTAACATGTTCATGATTCCAGGGCTGATGACACAATATGTTGGATCATTACTCATAGAATGTTCAACTTCGGTGTTAACAAAAGAATAGGTTTTAAGAGTTACTTCCCCCTAGCGATTGTGGAATGGTTATTATGTATAGTTTGGTTTTAAATTGTTGATGTAATGAATGTTATGATGCGGAGGCTGTTCTGCATTGTCTAGTTTGTTTTCCTCAGCATCTTTCTGTTTACATGTGAAGGGAATGAAACTGAAGCGAATATATAATGCTAAGCCAGGCATGCAAGCAGGTGCCTTTGACATTGTCGTTATTTACGAGTTATGTAGAATTTATTCTTTTATTTTTTTATCGGGAGTTCATTGATCAAAATTTTGAAAGTTCTCTGAAATTATCCAGTGTTTTTAGCGAACTGTATCTTATGTAGAAGTGGGTGGATTATGGTCAATTGGTACATCTTGTTAGGCTCTAGCGTGTTGTTTTGTTTCAACACAACAGTGTTTGGCATGATTCTGTTATGTAACTTGATAGAGGAGCCTTGCAATGTTGCTAAAAGATCAAAAAAGTTTGTGGATCCTATGATGAGATGTGTGATGAAAACAAACGTTTACCAAACCAACACTTTTTACAATAATCAATGCTGTAATGAACCATATTATTTTCAACTACTATTAATGTAACTGTGGGTCGCCATTGCCAGCAAGCCCTCTGGAGGTTCTGGATCGATATTCTTAATCTTCTCTTTGCTACCACTGATAGTCTTCTTTGATGAACAAGCCAACGTGACCTGTCTCCCGGGGCGATTTATATTACTTGGAAGGTGAGGACATCATGAAGTATTTTAGCACAAGATCATCGGCAACTCATCTCAATCTCTAAGGAAGAGATTAGAGATATCAAGTTCTTTTACTTCATTTCAAGTCTTTTTTGCTTGATGACTTATTATAGGAAGTGAGAAGGGATTTACTCCATCCCGCGTAATGTATTTCCATTTGCACTGTCACGCAACATTTACCCACACAAGCTTCGACCATTTTGGAGTACATTAGAATTATCTCTAAATTTGCAAGAATGATTTGAGGTCCAAGATAATTCACAAATTCAGTTGACAGATATTTTTTTGGGATTACCTGAATGCTTATATTATCTTATTTTCATCATTCAAAAACTGCTTTCCTTCAGGGATTTTTCTTATTATCTTCTGAATCACCGTAAGTTTAGCACTCCGACTTCATACGTTCAGTTTCTCCTCTTTTTCAGATGGTGTTATAGGTCTCTCTCTGCCAAAATAATTGCATCCTGGCCTTGTACGGTCTGTTTAATCCAAGCTTCAATTTCACTATCCGAAGTATTGATTTTTATAGAATCGCCTTCACTGAAGTTTACGATATTCAGAAATGCTTGCTTCACAATTCTTTCTGCCAGACTATGGAATAAGATGACAGCAAGCCTTACTCCGGAAGCAAGGGAATCGAAACAGGTATGAATGGAATCTTTTAAGTGTGTTGAGTTCATCATTGACAAGAATGACCAAAATATGACACCGACTGATCAGAAGCATTCTGCCATTTCATAAAGACTATATATATACCTTCAATTAGGAAAAGAAATGAAAGATGAGAGAGCCACCTCTTGTCCAAGAAATTGAGTTCCGAATAAGGTCAACTAGTTCTCTAGTAGAATGCAGTCCACCAGTTAAGCGAGCCTTGACAATTTTGTTTTGAATAGAGTACCAATTACTTTCTTCTACCTATGTCAACGAGCCGAGCTCGAGCCCAAAAAAAAAAGATCGGGCTCGGCTCGAGCTTTTTTTGGCTGAGCTGAGCCCGGTCAAAAAAATAAGGCTTAGCGCGAGCCTTAGTGGGCCAAGTCGAGCCGAGCCCGGGTCGGCTCGATTTTTTTGTTTTTTTTTAATGTGTGCGGTTTATATGTACTATAAATTAAAGAAAAAAGCTCGAACTCAGCCCAAACTTTTTTGTTTCGAAATTTTGGGCCCGAGCAGAGTAAAGCCCGGCCAAAAAATGAGGCTCGACCTGAGCCTCGGCTCGTTGTAACTGAGCCCGAGCAGGGTCCGGCTCGAGCTTTTTCCGAGCCGAGCCCGAGTCGGTGAGCTTTTTTGTCATCCCTATTTTCTTCTCCATAAATCACGTAAAATCTGGCCAGGAATTTAAAATGTCTTCTGCTTTCAGACTTGATTGAGTTAGTTGAATATAGAAGAAATAATTAAATATTTTGTTTTAAGGAGGAGCAAAAAATCTCCCCCTCAATAATCCAGTGAAGCAATTGTTGGGTTTTGATACTCAATAAATTCTAGGCAATAATGTTTATCGAAATTATTCAATTGGCATCGACCAAATGATTGAATTGAAATATGGGAAAAATTCATAAATAAGGTGTTTACTTTACACCAAATCAAAAATCAGGTTTATTGTTTGAAAATTCAAAAATCAGGTTTTTTTTAATGAAATAATAAATTATTAAATCAATTTATTATTAAATATTTAATTCTAATATAATATAATTAATCCATCCCACATGCATCATCCATACCACTCCGGCGATCATTCCGACCACCACTCTTCTCCGACGACCGTTCCGACGACTCCTCCGATTCCGGCGACGACTATTTTCGATGACCATTCTGGTCACATATTTACAATTTACGGTCACAGTTCAAAAATTTTATAGGTCACAATTAATTCGTTGGTCACAGATTCCAAAATTAATTGGTCACAGATCAAAATTTATAGGTCACAATTAATTCGTTGGTCACAGATCATACAATTTGGTCACAATTCAAAAATCTCAAGGTCACGATTCAAAAAATTTATAGGTCACAGTTCATTCATCGGTCACAAATTAAAAATTTAAAAGTCACAAATTGTTCATCAGTCACAAATCACAAAATTTATAAGTGACAACTTATTTTATGATCACAGAGCATCAAATTATAAGTCACAAATTACTTTTATTAGTTACAAATTAATAAATTTGTAGGTCATATAGTATTTATTGGTCATAATTCAACCAATTTATTGGTCACAATCAACCAAATCCCTTGTGACCACAACCACACTGTTACAACAGCCCAAACCACCGTCCGAACCACCGTTGCCACCACCTCCTCCTCACCTCCACATCACAGCCACGAAATCAGAACACAGAGAACCATCGTCACGACCAAATCCATCCCCACCAACAGCCAATCCACCATCAACAGTCAGATCGACTGCCACTAAAACTACCCAAACATCACTACGCCCTGGAAACCACCACCAACAACAAACAAAATTCACCCAAATCAGGCATTCTACATCACCATCGTGCACATCTACAGCAGCACACATCTACAGTACCACGCCATGGAAACCACCACATCTACAACAAACAAAAATCACCTATATCAGGCGTTCTACAACACCACACGATTCAGTCACCATTGCATCTACAACACTACCGTGCACATCACCGCAGCAGCCACCATCGCACCACACACCTCCACCATCGAACCGTAATCACCACACCACTCAAAAAAGGGGAAGAAGAATCGTAAAAGAGAAGAAGCCAACGTCGCTTCACTCCGCAACATTCAAATCGCCCTGCACGGTTCTGGCATCTTGCGGTGGCGACGACGACGGTGTCTTCGCAGCAGTCCGATGAAGAGATAAAAGGAGAAGGGAGCACGATGGTGGTGGCAGTGGCTGAGGAGAGGAGGATTAGAGACGGTGGCGGTGGAGAGAATGGGTGGAAGGTTTGATTTGCAATTTAATTTAGGGTTTGGATGTGTGGGGCATCTTGCGGGTGGTGGCGACGACGGTGTCTTCGCAGCAGTCCGATGAAGAGATAAAAGGAGAAGGGAGCACGGTGGTGGTGGCAGTGGCTGAGGAGAGGAGGATTAGAGACGGTGACGGTGGAGAGAATGGGGAGGAAGGTTTGATTTGCAATTTAATTTAGGGTTTGGATGTGTGAGGGTGTATATATAGATTAATATATAATAATAATATTAAAATATTAATTTATAATATTTAAATATAAATTATTAATTAAAACCTGATTTCTGTATAATTAAACTAGATTCATGATTTATGAAAATGGAAATTTAAAAACCTTTCTACCTGTAATTTCCTCTTGAAATATTGACACAGCAATGGAATGACCCAAACATACATCTATTTGGACTATTGGAGGTAGCCAAATTTAGTTAGAGCTGCTCGTGGCGCATTTCTCCACTTCTTGGATGGCTTATAAGTGTTGGCCCATTATTGATTTGGACTTGGCCTTTTTCTCTCTATACCTAATGTACCCTATATATTTGCTGCTCATTTTTTGTGATGTTTACGTGTGTTTCCTTCCTCAAAAGAGAAAAATCGGCTGCTTCTCTCATTGTCTCTCTCATCCGATTTTTCTTCTTCCTTTTGCCTTTGTGGCTGCTTGAGTGGGTGCCTTTGTGGCTGTAATAACACCGTCACTTTGTGTCCTTTGTGGGTGCAACCGAAGTGTGGGAAAACAGTTGTGGTTCTTGGGTCGTTAATTGAGTAAGTCGATTTCGGTTATATTGATAAACTGAACCCGAATTCCACAAATCAAAGATCAATTCCGCGACAGCAATCAATCAAAATAATATGACATGATCAGCAATTTAAACACATATTTTAAGAGAATTGTGTGATATAAATGTCGTAGACAAATAATTACAGTTACAGAGATGTGAAATGTCAATCTAATTCTTAGTTATCCATCACAGAACCAACAGCTGTCTTCACATGAAATTTCCATTATAAGGTTGTAGGATCTAAAGCATCCCCATAAATTAGGCATAACGCAACACTTGAAACAAAATTATGGACTGAAAGAATCTGTAAACAAAAATTATTTTACAAGTATCGAGTAAGATGATGGATAAATTAGGACTATTTGCACAAACGAAGTCTATGATTGTGTTCAAAAGATTGAAAAGAGTTTTTCAACGGCAGCCGTTAAAAATAAAAGGGAGCCTACTTCAACCTATAGGTAATCAATTGCTTGTTCTTTCTCCACTCTTTCAAATTGGTTTTCCATATCTCCAATGTACCCCTTTCTCTCTCTGTGCATTATCTCTGCCAATGTAAAGGCTACTTCTGCTGAATATTTTATTCATGACATATGGCCTTAGTAGTGTGCAGATGCAGTTACCTCAGGATTCGTCCATCATTGAGCACACTAAATCCTCTTTCAGAATTATTTACGTGCAATCCACAAGCAAGTGAACCCTTCAATGTCATAAAGGCACTCTTCAAGGAGATATATGAAGGAGAAATGGTCAGATGTTTCTTCTACATGATATTTGTGGAAAGGAACTGTAGGATAAAATATAATGGAGAATCAAAGTAGATAATCAAACCGAAGGCCCGTGTTTACACGGTTTCCTTAAATCGAATTCGTCGCCTCACCGGAGTGCACGAGGTTTTAATCGGTGTTCGATTCCCAGGATACAATCGATTGTCGGTTCACGTTGCACTACGTTAACCGCCCACGAACCCGCCGTGTTTATCTCTCAAAAATTTCAACAAAGGAAGAAAAAAAAAAAAAAAACTAGAAATGAAGGAAGGAAACGTGAATTTTTCCTTGTTGTGTTTGCTGGTTTTTTGTTTCTCTCTTTTTTGTGTGTGTTTGTTCCAACCAAGAGATCCTCTATTTATACACATAGATGAGGAGTGTGGTCATTAAGACATTGAAGAGGGGTTATGGAATTGAAGATGTGAAGTTATGAAATTGATTTCCATTAGTTATGGAATTGAAGAGGTGAAATTGATTTCCATTAAACTAATGAATATGAAACTTATTTTCATTCAAAGCCACTCTGCTTCTTCAGTTGCTTTGTCTAAAGCAATGAATTTTGATTCCATTGTAGATCTTGCGATGCAAGTTTGTTTGGACGATTTCCAAGATGGTCAAAGCCCGTGCCTGTAATTTGTGTTTATTGCGACAATCAATCAGCAATTGGCAGGGCATAGAGCAATATGTATAATGGTAAGTCTCGACATATTCGAAGACGACATAATACCATTCGACAACTACTCTCACAATGTATTATCACTCTGGATTACGTGAAGTCAAAGGATAATATTGCGGATCCATTAACAAAAGGGTTAACTCGAGAGCTAGTTGAAAAGGCATCGAGGGGAATGGGCTTGCAGCCTATGACGTTGAAATGTATCATGGTGGAAACCCGACCTAGCTGAATGGAGATCCCAGGATCTAGGTTCAAAGGGACAACTAAACCATATATATCTATGTAAATCACTGAGAAGGTTCTCCTTCTGCTCATCCCTATGTGCTCACAGTGATTGGAAGATGCAGGTTAAGCTACGCTTTTAATGACCCTTAAGCGTTGTTGTGAAACGTTGAGTTAAGAGGTCACCTATGTGAATGTGAAGTGGGGCCGCTCTATAAGGATTGGGAAGGTTACATCCTTGAACAAACACTTGCAGAACCAGACGACGTGTTCATGGCCAAAACGAACACAACATTGAGAACTAAGTTGTGTCTAGAATGGTCCTGTGTGAGGTCTATTGTCTTGGTTTACACAAATGGCGAGACAATTCAAGGCATCAGATCCACTGGTTTGCTAGTAATACTAGATAGATTTTCACAAGGGAAGGTTCAAAGCTAAATGCTACATATCCTATGCAGGATTGATTCGTTCTACTCTATCTCTTTGGTTTTCAAATTTTCATTCATGTGGGGGATTGTTGGAATTGAATGAAAATAAGTTTCATATTCATTAATGGAAATCAATTTCACCTCTTCAATTCCATAACCCCTCTTCAATGTCTTAATGACCACACTCCTCATCTATGTGTATAAATAGAGGATCTCTTGGTTGGAACAAACACAAAAAAAAAAAAGAGAAACAAAAAACCAGCAAACACAACAAGGAAAAATTCATGTTTCCTTCCTCCATTTCTAGTTTTTTTTTTTCTTCCTTTGATGAAATTTTTGAGAGATAGACACGACGGGTTCGTAGGCGGTTAACGTAGTGCAACGTGAACCGACAACCGATTGTATCCTGGGAATCGAACACCGATTAAAATCTCGTGCACCCCGGTGAGGCGGCGAATTCGATTTAAGGAAACCGTGTAAACACGGGCCTTCGGTTTGATTATCTACTTTGATTCTCCATTATATTTTATCCTACAAGCTTAAATCGAATTCTTTTTTGGAGGATCATATTTATTTAGATTACTCATCAGTTTCTATATTTTCGGTTTCTGTAGTTGTTTTTTTTTCTCCGGATCGTATTAATTTTTCTTTTCCTTTGTTTTGTTTTCTCAATTGTGTTCATCATTTGTTACAAGTGTATTAAGATAGATTTTCAAGATTGATAGAGAGAAAAGGAGAAAGAAAAAAAAATGGTATCTGCATGGCTTTTACATGGTTTTGCATGAGTTTTATATACTAGCATGGTATTACAATAATTGATAATAATTAGTGAATTATTTAGATTATTAGTAATGATTTTATTGCTTATGATTGACTATTATTTGATTGCTTATTATTACTTCATAATTAGTATATAATTGGTTAATTTTCTTTTAATAATTGATTTTAATCTTTGGCTAATAATTTTAAATAATTGTTAAGTTGTTAAAAATTTGACTTAATTTCTCATTCATCAAACAACGAATTCCACTTAAATTGGTCAACCAATTTCCGATACAAAATTCCAACAGGAACATCATCATGCAGTGACAGCAAGTAAAATGCATGGAATTTCATTTGCAACAACCCTTTCTTGGACGGCATAAGACTGTTGTAGAAAACTGAGGCAATGAAGCTTGTGGCAAGTGGATACATTTTACCATTCTCAAACCATCCAACCATCCGAACTTAAAACATATATCGAAGTATAGGATCATGAGCTATTAATGTCAAGAAATGCACAACCAACCGATGATGTTTTGAAAGCATTAGCATAATGTTCCACAGCAAACCTGCATGGATGGCATTCCTAAGTCCATTCAAAATCCCATGAACTCCAACAGCTGAAACTTCCCCATGACCCCATCAATTTCTGGTCGTCCTCCTTCCCCCCTCTACTTCTTCTCTCTCCTTTTATTTTGACGGCATCTACTTGTGGGTGGTTCATGAAGTCAGCGCCACCGGAAGAGGCTGAACCGCCAGACCAACATTCCCAATCCTCCTCCTCGTCTTCATCTTTGGCACTTTCATCGGAAGGATCAGCATCTAATAATATTGTGCACGAAACCAGGTCCCCTCCGATTTCAGGAAATTCAATTCCAGGTCTTATGAGGACTCACAGAATGTCTGCTGCAGTTCTATTTATTTTTTCTAAGTCAGCAAATTCAATCAATTCAGGCCACTTTCTCAAATTTCATCTTTAATTTTGATGTTTACAAGTTTGAATTAATTTGACGTGAGTTTGTGCAGGAGGATCTGGATCAACTGGAAACTCTTGGTAGATCCTCTACTATATTCGAAGAGTATGTATAGCATAAGATTTTTGCAGATGGTATTGTATACTGATCTGGGATTTATTGATTTTCATTATGATTTGCTTGAAAAAAAACCAATTATTATGCATCATTTCTTGGGAAAATAATCAATCACTAACCAAATCTGTCGTGCAAATTGCAAGAGATTGGTGATAGCCATTGGCTAAAATTGAATCGATAAGCATATTTCATAGAGAATGAAAAGCATATGATGTAATTTTAGTCACTGATTATGCTCTTCGATAAACATACTAAAAGATTTTCTCAGGCGGAGCCTGTTCCAGACGCCCTGCTTCCGTTGTAGGAATTCTTCTCGACTGCTTTTTTCAGTTTCATGTTGTAGGCACTTTTGAGTAGAATGAATAAAAATGTGAATCCTAAAAGCATGAGCCGTTCATCTACTAGTTGGAAATATGACACAATTTCACCCGGCAAGCTCACTCTGCGAACGAGTCTGTGTATATGTTTCCATACATGTCTAGTGCCGCTTGCTACCACCATTCTTTCTCTTACCGTGGCTCTTTTTACCGCCCTTCTTTTTCTTCCCTTTGCCAATAACATGTCTGCTGCTTTCATTGGTGGCTCTAGGTGCAGAAGGTTTCAATAAACTTTTGACATCAAGGACACCATTTCTGAAATGACCTTCAGTCGACTTCAACACTGTGTCCTCCTGTCGGCGCCTCTCGGTCACCTTTTTAGTACCACTAGTATGATGATACCCTCCAAATCTTCCAAGTATTGCATTCTAAAAGAGCAGTTAGAGAAAATGTCAAGACTCGAAAATGCAGCGTCAGCGGCATACATTAGATATTAGCAATTTGATGAGAAAGTGGAGTATTGTAGTAACCTCTTGGAGCATTTTCTGCTCTCTTTCCTTTTGTTTCTTCATTTGCACTCGCGCTACACTAAGAGGTAATTTCTGCGTTTTTTGAGGCTGTTGAAGGGTATAAAAAAAAGGGTTAATGCATACAGCAATGGAGATCTTACTGATGTCGAAGTAAAAAGGCAGTATTCACCTTTCCACCAAGAGAAACGACCTTCCGGTTTTCCAACTCCTTCCTCTGTTTCCATGTCATATGCGATGACCCTAAAGCAGTAGAAAAGTCAAAAATACACTTTCGGCGTGTTTGTAAGGTGGATTGGACCATAGCGGGCAGTAGTAATAAGGAAAAAGAAGCCAAAATCTTGATAATAGTAGTGTCTAGTCATATCCAACTATATATAAACATTATCCACAAACATAGAACTCTCAGTAGTTAAAAGGAGATGGTGAAGTCAGCAATGCAAAATTGAAGTACCACAAAATGCAAAGCGCTTCCCCCACAATTCACTATGATTCAAATTCACCAAATCACTAGGTTTACATTTTGGAAGATTCGAATCTGAAATACAGTAATAGACACACAGCTAACATATCATAAAATATTCAAATGGTATTTAACACAACGGAGCAAGAGACCATACCTAAGTACACTGTACACCCCCACCCCTCGCAGTGTAAAATAATAATCTTTAGAACAATTCCTTACCAGGCACATATTTAATAATAGTACAACATAAAATTTAGAAATTGTTACAGATACAAGATGCGACTTCGGTTCAAAAGTGTTTCTCATGAAAACCAAAAAGCACAGGCTCGTATCGAATACAACGTGCTCTCTTTTTCACTGTTGATGGAACAATTTAGAACCGCTTCTATGCAGTAGAGCATCCTCCAATCAACACTGCCAACTGTAGACCACCCATAACATAACATAAAGTGTACATATCCTTAGAAGGGGCGACCAAAAATTAGAAATTTGATTTGATCAATTATGTGAAAAACATTTCTTTTAAATGTTGAATCCTCGGCCAATATGCATATTATAAAGAAGATATTGACAACTTGTTTTAAGCCCAAATATGTCGTTATTGGCTTCAATCATAATATAAACACAGTAATGGCATATCACTGAACGAAGTACATAATAACAAGCAAACAAGAAGAATTTTTACTCTTTCGTCCTGCCTGATTTGGAAGGAAAGAACAAGAATATGCACAAGCAATAACTTCATCACCATTAGTTAGGACCAGCAATGGATTATATATTCAATTTGCTAAAGAATCACAAAACTAAGTGACGTAAAATGACAATCAAGAGAAATGCAGTACCCAAAAACTCTATATCTTTCATGATGGACTTAATATCCAATTTGGGGGCATTCGGATCCATTTGACTGGATGAGGATCCTCTCTTGGCTTCTTGACTTCTCTTAGGCATCCCTGTCATGTCCCGTTCTTCTATCTGAAAAAATAAAACATGGAAGTAAGTTTTATAAGGCTAAATTGAATATTAGGGTGTTCCGTTTTCTGTGATGCAAGACGTAAAACATTGACAAGGAACAGTAAAATTAAACAAAAAATTAATTAAAAAATGCAGAAAATTGAAAATCCATAATGAAACAATTTAATGAATAAAAGTCTAAAGAAAACAAATGAAAAATAGAACAACGAATTAGCTAAAAATAATCAAATAAAGAACTAATATAAAACAGAACGAAAAATGACAAATAACTAACTATAAAATCCTATAAATAGGATTTGAAACAGAGACTAGTGGTAATCAAATTCAGAATCCTCCCCATTTGTGGAGACAAATTCAAATTTACCTACATGATAAATATGCTGCTTTGTACTTGCCCAAATCCCCTGCTCGCAAGGATCGACCTTATTTCCTTATCTAATAAACGATAACCACTTTTCCCCAATCCTACCATTGATTTTGTTTTACAGTTTTGTACTAGACAATAACGATAATTTTAAAGATTAAATCTTTTACAATTGTTTCTATGGCTTTTCATACTTTGAAAACAATGAATGATGACCTCATTATCAATTTTCTTTTACACCATACACAACCAAGCTATTACTATTTCTAATGTCCCCAACAAATATAGCATTTGGTTTTACCTCCTTAAAAACTGTAAAGTTCATTACTGGTTAGATATAGTAGGAACACAAAGATAAAAGAATTAACTAAATCCATTTGCTAGGCTTTATTAAATATTCTCAGTCTTACACAAATTAGAATGTCAAACTTGTGACTTACCTTTAACACATACATAAACGTGTGACCGTGACCAACACATGTTAATCGTGACTTTCTTTTGTGACTGTGATCATGATAAACAAATGTCAAACTGTGATCACAAATTAGAATGTCAAACATGTGACTTACCTTTAACACATACATCGTGTGACCGTGACCATGTTATATGTTAACCATGACTTGTTCTTTTGTGACTGGGATCATGATAAACAAATGTGAACATGACATTTGGCACAAAATAACTCATACAATGCGTCCTAAGCAAAACATGCAATAATATAGCAAAAATTGTGCCATGTTTATAAGGATTATGAAATAGGTCACAAAATATCCAAATCAAATCACAAAACAGTATTCAGGTCACAAATTATCCAACACAAATCACAAAACCTTTTTTAGGTCACAAAAATGGTATTCGATCACATAGTATCCAAAATAGGGCACAAAAACTATTCAGGTCACAAAATGGTATTTCGTCACACAATACCCAAAACAGCTCACAAATTACTCAAAACTAAGTCACACGTTACCCAAATCAGATCACAAAACCGAAGTAAAATAAAGTAAGAGATAGACTTCTATGAACTGGGATTGACAATTTGGGAAAGAGATTATTTCCAAGGGTAAATTTTAGCTGCTCAACCAATAAACAGTAAGGACATTAGATAAGCTAACTTTTACAAACTGTTGGGTTTTTTGATACCCAATAAATCCGAGCGATGATGTTAAACCGTTTTTCTAGTTGGATTAGATTTCATAGGCCTCGGCCGATGATTGAAATGAAATGTTGACACCACATTGAACGAACCACTCCGACAATATAAATGGGTCATTGGAAGTAACCTAATTAATTAGAACTGCTCATGGTCCAGGCCAAACACCTTGGATGGCTTTGTTGGTTGGAGGCCCATTTATTGTAACTTATTGGGCCACTTAATGTTTGACCTAAAAGATCACTTTGCTTGGCTTATAAGTGGGTCGGTTTTATTTGTCTTGCCCTAGTGTGAATGTTGGAGCCGTGAGAAATTGAGAGAGAAACGTGAGTTTGCTTTGTGCTTCCTCTTGCTTTGTTCTATTCTCTCCTTCTCCTCTCTTAGCCTTTGTGGCTTATTTGGGCTGCCAAAAGATCATTCAACTCATTCCTTTGTGGAACTTTGAAGCAACCGGTGTTTGGGTATTGTGATTTGGAGATTGGTTGTCATTGTGGTGTTGATTTTGGTTTGTCTGAGCTTGGTTTCGGTGGAATCAAAGGTCAATAATATAACACAAACTATTAAAAACAAAAAGTGTCAATGAAAATCAATTACGAATTTGTTGACAGTAAATACAAGCACAAAGGAAACTTCTTTCGCATATTTGAATACAAACTAGCAAAAATAGAGGACCAATATATCACTTATAATCTACACATTCTACTTTTTAATTTCCAATAATTCGACAAAAGACTTCTCAAAGATATAAAATAATTTAAAAAATAATGTAGATTCTCAATAACATAGCAAAATTAGCAAAATAAGTAGTAAACCATCAAATTATTCAACATAAATAATCACAGCAAGCATCAAGTAAACATCGGATCTCATAATTGAACATAAAATTTGCTCACTGAACCTTCAATGGGGTGAGCATTGTTCATATACTCCATCTCAGAAACCTTATCGAGATTTTGTAACTGTCAAAAATAATACTAGATTTGATTGAGCCAAGTGATGTAGCTGACATACTGTAAAATAAGAGGAGATGGATCCGATGAATGGTGACACTGTGGAGGCGGTCCAGCGATTGAATAATGTTTGGGGATGGTGACGAGGGTTTTTTCTTGAGGAAGGAGATTGCAAAATGGAAATAATTTCTCTCTAGTTAATTTTTATATCTGCTATAGATAATAATTAATTTTATTTAAAAATATATTTTTATATATATTTAAAATATAGTTAATATCAAGATTCTAAAATGCGTAATGCGTGACAATACGTTTCGATCGAGTATCAAGCATTATAAGAATACGCGTGCTTATGCGAAGCATATACGTAATTATATGTTTTCTAATTTTTAATATTTTAAAAATAAATAAATAAAAAAATGCATTCTTTGATTTTTTATACATATTCTCCAAATTTTCAAAAAAAAAAAAACTCAAAATTATAAATACTACAATAAGACAATTACTTCAAATTTATTTATATTTTTCAAATTTCTAACAAAAACATATTGCTCAAAATCATAATTGCTACAATTACTTGATAATCAATTTCTAAAATTAGATTAAACAATAATATTGACTTAAAAAATTATAAATCTTGTCTACCTCTTTATCGAATTTCAATTCAATCACATCTTCTTCATCTAAGTCATCTTATGTGTCATCTGATACGAAATCATCTTCATCGGACTTCCTTATTTCAATTCGAGAATTTCTATCACATTTTCTAGATGATAATATATTATTGTCAACTTCCTCTTCATCATGACAACCATTAAATTACCATAAAACTAAGAATAATATCAATAATGAAATAAAAATACTAAACGTACACAAAAAGCAAAAAAACGAACAGGTTTCCTTTAGGGTCCGTTTGATTGCACCATGGAAAATAGGGTGGAAAGAAAACGAATTCCAGGGAAAATATTTGCATAGAACTTGTTTTACGGGGAATTGTAATTAAATGTGTTTGATTGGTATAATTTTCCATGGAAAATGTTGAAAGTTTGAAATCCGTTTGACTTCCTTTTTTATGGAAATTGTCCATTAAAGTGATAATATTTTCTACTATTGGGTTAAGAATTTGTTCCAATTACCAAAAAGTAAAAATAAAATTTAAAACAATTAGAAAAACTTACCATATTCGTTTGACTTTGTTTTGCATAGAAATTGCCAATAAAAATGAAAATCTTTTTTACAATGGTTGATAGAATTGGTTACCATTGCTAAAAAAAAAAAAAAAAAAAAAGTCACCATTCGTGCATCAAAGGGTTGTACCTAGAAAAAAGGAGAAAAACATTTTCCGTGGAAAATTTAGCATATCAAACAGTCAAAAAGTGGAAGTAGGAAAATATTTTTCTACTTCCAGGGAAAATATCGCAAATCAAACAGAGCCTTAGTGTTTTTTAAGCCTTTCCTTGATGAGCAGTGGGATGATGGGATATGTATACGTGGTGTTACAGTAGAGCAGCTCCAAAAAACTATTTTTATGTTAATGCCCAGATGAAGATTTATGCAAAAACAAAACCTTAGAGATTGTTGTATATTAATACAATTGATGGACTTTGGTGATTTGGGCTAATTTGATGTTTGTTAGACTACTTTTTTTAAGTTATAAAAATGGGTTGAACTTCGTTATGCTAATTTGAATATATTTTTAATTATAAATGTGTAGGCATTTTGGAGAATATGCACGCATATGTGGTCAACGAAATGAGTTGACCTCATTATCATACGCATACACCATATGCAATGCGTTTCGAAAACACATCGAGAATATGCGTGCATATTCGTGCATTTTAGAACATTGGTTAATACCATAGTTGTCAAACTCGACCCGATCAATGCAGCGGGTCATGGGTTAGTGGTTTAATCGGTGGGTCATTATATAAAAACCTACAAAAAATATAAAGTATTTTTTTAAGGGAAAAATTAAAATTTTTAATTTATTATTTACTAATTATTTAGATCTATAAAATAAAGTAAAATATTTGAACAAAAAATTTTAAAAGAATATTTTTATAAAAGTTATAAATGATTCATTAGTTGAATATAAGTTATTACATACAATTAATACTAAAACACTTTGTGGAGAGGAACCCATTATTATTTTAGAGATCCAAGGTTCAATTCCCTTGGACTCAAAATTTTTGTAAAAGGATTTCAAAACTCAACCAAATCGGTCGATCGGGCTGGGTACATTTTCGGTTAATTCGATCAAAACTCGATTTTGATCAAGTCAAGTGTATTTCTATTAAATTAAGTTGTTCTGCCCGATTGAGGATCCGGGCCACCGATTTTCCAGCTCGACCAATCGGGTCGGGCTGATTTTTATAACTATGGTTAATTCCTGATTTTTTGACAAAAATTCTTAAAGATCTGATTTATGATAATCAAAATCTAAAAGCATTCTTAGGCTGAGTGCTGATATATATATGTCCACAATGCTATGATATTGTTCAATTGGGATCTAAGCCCTCGTGGATTTACTTTTGAGCTTTACCCCCAAAAAGGTCTCATATCAATAAAGATATTGTTCATATTTATAAATTCATAATCTTTCCCATTTCTAACCAATGTGGGACTTTGGGCGCACTCCCAACAATCCTCCCCTCGAACGAAGGACCACCGAGCCTCCCATCAAACGATCATCCACATGTCCACTCTCTACCAACTAGGATTCTTCACTATCCTCTTCACCGTGTTGGGATCATGACACATCCATAAAGCATTCCGAGAGCACTACCTGACTTGAGAGCTTGCTCTATTCAGGTCAACTCTTCTTCACTGTGTTGGGGTCAGGACATGTCTGTGAAGCATTCAGAGCACACCATCTATCTAATAGAGCTCATCCACGGATCACATCGCGAGCAAATAGAGGCTCACCACCTTCGTTCGGCATTTCGAGGAATTCATCTGTATGGCTAAGTCTAAGCTTGACTCTGATACCACTTGTTGTGTTTATGGACACCACATATCTCCACAATAGTACAATATTGTTTACTTTGAACCTAAGATCTCGTGGATTTACTTTTGGGCTTTACCTCAAAATGCCTCATACCAATGGAGATATTGTCCATGCTTATAAACCTATAATATTTCCCATTTCTAACCAATTTGAGATTTTGAACGCACTCCCAACAATTTCCTTATAGACAAACATGTTTATCGAATTTTATACAACCCAGTCGTAAACGAGGGCAATAACAAATTGCTAGTATTCATGTGCTATGCAAATTATGGTACTGGAATAGAAAATTCATTTTCGCCTCGATATTGAAGAAAATCTCAGTCAATTCTCCTCTTTCGACTCTCAACTCAAATAAATGAGAGTGAAATTATAGTAGATCGGAATTGAAGAGATGACTTAATGAGAGTTAGGTACCATTAAAACAATGGACTTCAAAGGGGCTATGCATAATTAGCCTAACTCAAAACAATATATAACAAACTTCTATTAATATCTCGAAAGATTAATTAAAATAATTAGTATTAGCAATTTAGCATGTTCCTCTATATAATAATCAAAAATAATATTTGAGAATCCCACGCAGGGGCGGACCTAGATTAATTTTGAGTGGGGGCGAGATTAGGGGCAGAGCCAGCACGTCGAAGTAGAAGGATCCAAAGTTGAAGGGGTGCCCCCGAATTTTTTTTTTTTTTTTGAATTGTTGAATAGTTTAAATTTAGTTGCATTTTCCCAACTAGTTCATGCTATATAGGCCATGAACGAAGCCTCTCACCCTGCATCAAACCCACAAATATATTCACTTTGACCATGCAACAGTTTTTGCAATCATAGGTGGTCAAAATGAGATTTACATAACATACCAATTTTTCAGTAATATTAGCCACCTGAATTACTACGTGGTCAAAATACTTTCCTTTCGAATCGTGGACTTCAATTGTCAAATCATCTCAAAACCCTTTTGGCAAGCTGTATTCAAGTGGGAAAGAAATTTAACCATCCAACTCTTTGAGATTGAAGAATATGTAACAAGATTAAAGAGAAAAAGATTACATACAAAACATGAGTTTCACTAGATCCTGACTGCATTCGAAATAGAAAATAAGCTAAAAAAACTGTAAAAAAAAAAAAAAAAATTTTTTTTTTTTTAGTCTTTTTTTTTTTTTGGTGGGGGCGGCCGCCCCCGCTCAGCCCTTCGTGGGTCCACCCCTGATCCCACGGCGAGGGAGGGCTAACTTGTTGCCTGCAAAAATGTAGAATTTTATTATTCATTCAAAAAAAGTATTAAAATCTAATATGAAGATTTCACAAATTGTACTAAAGTTTTAACATTGGGAAAATGTTATTTTTATTTCTCAATGAACGTATACTCAAATTTATTTTGCACACGTCGTGAGTGTAATGTCTTCTTAAATTTATTTTGAGCTATTCACAGACAACAATTAAAGAAGCATCCCATCTATACAAAAATAAATATATTTTTTCGTATTTTACCCTTATCTTTGTATTATATTTGATATTATCCTTTTTCTTAATTTTAGTTTAGATAAGAAAAATCTTTTTAACTTGAACAAAGTTCTTTTTTTTTTTAATTTATTTTTCGTTATTGTTCATCTTTGTGACTTGATATTGATCATCACAAAGCTAACACATATCCTCGATAACTAACAGTATCTTGTATTTAATGTTTAAGGACCTGTTTGGTAGAGATTAAAATCAGATTAAAATTGAAAAATTAGCTGTTATTGTTGACTTTTATTAAACAAATAGGACCCAATAACGGTTATATTTTCAATTTTAATTGGATTTTAATCCCTACCGACCGGGCCTAAGTTATGTTAAAAATGAAAATATTAAATTATTAGCAATTCTACTTAAACAATTCCTTCCAAGGAATAACAAATTTTAATATAATTCTTAAACATGTATAAATAATTAGAAAATCTTAAAAAAGTAATAATTCAAAAGATAACACAAGTCACAAGTGAACAAAAATATTGAACTAATATATTCACCTTCCAGTCTTTCACTTTAAATATTAACCTATAATTCCAATTCAATAAACCTAGTAAAAAAGTAAAGAGTAAAAAAGAAAAGTAAAAGCAATTACAGACACAATAAATAAGAGCATGAAATATAAATTCAATCAACTTATCCCAATGAGTATAATATTAAGCTTAGTTGTCGAACCAAATTATATTGTAGGAAGCCTCACTTCTATTATGTAGATTTTCCCTCCTTAAAAATGGTGACATGCACCACACTGAATGAAGAATTTCGACAGGTATGGAGAATTAGTTGCATTGAAATTTGTAAATAAATATTTAACTCCTGAATTTTTATTTTTTTTAAATTAAGGGTATTTTTTACAAAGGTCAGATATATTTTTCCCTCGTCCGTCCTTAGTCGACTTGATTGTGCTATCAAAGCTGCTATATAGGCAATAAATTGTTGAACAAGTAGAAGAATACATTAAACGAAGTTAGGCATGTGTACTCAAAGAATTAATATTTTAGTTGACTTTGATCTTAATATATGGTGTATGGACTCACACTGTTCAAAATGTGAGTCCGTTGGATGGAAAAATGGATTTGGTTAATGGAGGCACCAATTGCAAAGGCAATGAAATTGTGCTCGAGAGTGGTGACAACCACCACAATACGAGCAGCAGCCACTACTCCTCTAGAGAAATTCTTCAAATTACTCTAATATTTTTCTTGATGATTGGTGTTTCGGGCTTAGTTCTTTACCAATATACCTATCCTTCTCCATTTTATCAAAGATCTTATTATCCATCATTCTCACCTACAAATCCTATGAAAGAAAATCAATCTCCTCCATCTCATGGAGCCATGCAAGGAAATAGCACACCTTCTCCATCTAATGATACTCCAACGGGAAACCAAATTTCTCCCGTAAGTTGTTCATACATCATGCTATTTTCATTTTTGTGTAAAAATCTCTCGAGCATGAATATTCAAGAGTTTTCGCTCATTAACTATCAAGAAATTGTGTGAAGAGGACGCTCAAATTGAATAATATTGCTAAAAAAAATTTGTTGATAATAATCCATAGCTGTTAACGAGTTTTCTTGCAGTGATTTTGATAGAGTAATTAACTACTAGTGTCCTTGGATCATCTTGAGTACATGCACATACAAGAGATGTAGGTATAATCTGCTTTGATTAATTTTTACATTATATTTGTTGATTTGGCTTTGTAAGTCATAAGTAGTATTGTTCAGATAGTCGATAAGCTAATTCATATATATGCTTAAAAATCTGATAGATTACCAGCAGTCAAATTTTTCGTGACTAAATTATTTTATCTCTTTGAAGCTCGCTCCCGGGAAAACGGCACTCTCTCGGGCCATATTTTCTCGTTCAAATCCTTCTAACCTCGAACATAGAATAATCCGGAAATTTTCTAGTCTCATAAGATCAAGATTGGTCATAACAACTGTCGAAATTTTAAGAAATTTGAAAATGAGCAGTTAGTTACCTTTGAGGGACATTTTTAGTTGGGTGAAAGTGTTAAACACGCAATTTATTTTAATGAGTATCTTCTTTCGTATAAAGATTATCTTAAGAAATGTTTAAGAATAAAAAGTCAAACTTTCTACACAATTTTAATAAGACTCTCTATATTAATTCATTATCTTGTTTTTTATTGTTCATCATTTTTCCTCTTTTTTATTTTATGAATTTCCTCTTTTTTATTTGGGAGTAATTTAACAAATAATAGAAAATTGTGCAACAAGGCCGGCTTTGAGAATTATGAGGCTCTGCAACACATTATTATGAGACTCTTAAATGAAATGTACACTTTTAAAATTAATAACTTATTTTCGACTTTCATGAAAATTAATTTATAAATTTTAAAGAAATTTTATAAGCTTAGCAAAAAATTATATGGAAGATATATATATATATATATATATATATATATATATATATATATATATATATATTCATTGATTTTTTAACTTTGGTAGATAGAAAAAAAAAATACAAGAAATAGTGTTGGGTAATGGTTTAATTGTAGGTCCATTTTGCCCTCATTTAGTCTCCATTAAAATTTAATTTTACGAAAAATATGTTTTCAATTAGTGATTTTTTGAAGAATGTGTAATTTAAAAGTAAGTCCCTGTTCATCTCTCATTCTTTGAGGCACTTTAGATCTTGAGGCCTTAGGCAATGGCCCAGTCATGGCTTAATAAATGAAGCATTGAATAGATGATTGATTTGACTCTTTACGCATGTGGAGAGTTAAATGCTATAACTAGGCTGAGCCTAATAAATGAAGCATCGGATAGATGATGGATTTGACTCTACACATTTGGAGAGTTAAATTCTCTCTATATCTTCTATTCATCATCACTGATATTAAGCACACCAGTTTAGGTGGTAATTTCGTGTCATTAACTGATATATTCATTTAAATGCAAAGTCAAATGACTCATTTACTTGAACCAATAAGGTGTAAGCGCCTAAATTGATGCTAGCACAAGTGGTGATAGATAACATTATTCTTATTTTAATTATTAAAGAAAAAAAATGTATTGAACGTCTCAAAAGTCTCTCTAAATAGAGAATATGAGGTCAATATAGAGTTTATTTAATATGCTCTTACAAATTACCAATATTTTAAAATCCGGATTGGGCATTGACCCGAAAAAATGGAAGGGTCAAATCAAAGTCGAACCGATAGTTGAATAAAGGTAAATAAATATATTTTAAATAATAAATAATTTTATAATGTTAACTGAAAATATTTGGAGATTTTTTTTATTTCTTTAATAATTAAAATAAGATAGAAAAATAATTAATTTTTTCAATAAAGTAAATAAAATAAAATGTGTGGCAAGAGGGTTGTAATTAGAGAAGAACACATGACTACAGCCACTGCTCTCGCCTTTTCTTGTTCTCAAGTCGTATCCTTAATACAAATTCACACGGCAAATGCAATGTATTATGTGCAAGTAGTTGGCCAAGAGTAGGGTAAATAACCTTTGTGGGCCTTTTAATACAAGAGGCTAAAAGGTGTGAATATATAGATTGTGGTAATTACATAAAACCATGTGTTTAAAGATTGGTTTTTAAAAATCAGGTCTAAAATTTATTTATTCAAAAATCAGGTATTTTACTTTACATATCAAACCTTGAATCTATCCAAACCTTAAATTAATTCATTTCTCACAACTCTCTCATCATTTCTCTCCGTCGCCACTGTCAGTCTCCACCACTGCTTCTCATCCCTTCTCCTTCCCCTCCCCCTCTCTAGCAGCGTCGAAGCGCTGCTGTCAGTCACATTAAGGGAGCAATTGAGGCACAAGCTAGTTGAAAAAAGGAAGATACACTATAGAAATTAATTAATAAAATTTTAAAAATACAATTCTAAGAGCACCTCCTAGAAATTGTCTAAATATAAAATGTTCTTTATTTTAAAGAACTAATACTTAAAAGTAAGCTCCAAGAGATTTTTTTTTTTTTTATTTTTTAAAATAAAGAGTAGATTTAGCTTTCTAAAATTAGAGAATCAAACTCACTCTCTATTGTTAATGTACAATGATTACATTTGATTTAGGGTGTGTTTGTCGTCCTTTAAAAATTAAATTGTTTACTACAGTATCATTTATCTACTACATATTCACACAATAAAATATTCTACACACAAATCAATAAATTTTATTTAAATTTTAACCACACATTCCCCAAAAAATACTATTTAAAACTCCATTCTTTTTCCAATAACGGGAGACAAACATGGGCTTAATGAGTCTCAGATTTCAATACTCTACTTCTTAAATTATTCAAAATATATTTATCCCCAGTTTGACTGCCAATTTCTTGGAAGAATAAGTTTTTTAATAGCAAACTTTTGAAAAAATGTGTAGTTAAAAAATAGAAAAAAAGAAATTGGATTTACGCGAAAAATATTTAGTTGTGATAATATGTGATTGAGAATGAGTACAAAAAAAGAGTTTTGAAAGAATAGTTACTAAACAGAGGCTTCAATTGATTGCCCATAGACATTTAAAAAATTATGTTAAATAAAATATGAGAAGAAATCAATAAATATTTTTTTTTTTGAAAAAAGACAAAATGAAGAATCAAAATAGAGAGCATTGTTGAAGTGCATAAATTTTTTTTACTTTCCAGATTTTTATATTTGTACTTTATAAATAAAGAGTTTGTTAAAGATGATCCAAAGATAGAGGTAAAAATTGTTAAAATCTTTACACTTCTAAGAATGTTTTTGAATTTTTCCTCTTAACTTCTATATTTTTTTCCCCCAAAATTTAATTAGGGCAATGATGATAAGACATTAGAAAAGGTATTAAATCAAGCAGCAATGGAGGACAAAACAGTCATCATAACAACCCTAAATGCAGCATGGACAGAACCAAATTCCATATTCGATTTTTTTCTTGAGAGCTTTGCAATTGGAAATGAAACACAAAATCTTTTGAAACATGTAATTGTTATAGCCTTGGATGCAAAGGCTTATTCTCGTTGCTTAACAGTACATACAAACTGTTATGCTCTCAAAACCGATGGCGTCGACTTTGCTGGTGAGGCCTTGTTCATGACCCAAGATTATTTGAAGATGATGTGGACAAGGATCGATTTTCTTATCTCCGTTCTTGAGATTGGATACAACTTCGTTTTCACGGTACTCTCTTTCACTTATTACGTTCATGCGTACAATCAAATCCTACAACATATGATACGTATATGTTTGGTCCTAAATTTTTAAAAATCATTAATTTTTCGATTTCAACATCGTTTGAAAGCTTAAATTGTTAAAGAAAAGATGCATTTATTTATTGAAATTTATTCTTCAATATGCATAATCTAAGAACACGGAATTCATTCTCGTTTTCTTTTATTACTTGCTTCACCATATTTAAGTAACAATTTTTGCATGGTTAATGTTAAAAGTTCAATTTTCACTATCCATCAATAAGCTAAATTTCATTAATACAGCCAACTTTACAAAAATTAAGTAGGGGTCGGCACCAAACTCAGTTATACAAATGTGTTTGAAGATTTATAATTACATGATCGACTGATGAACTTTGTCTTTTTTGATTTAATTTCTAGGATGCTGATGTAATGTGGTTGAGAAATCCGTTCCATCGCTTTTATTCGGATGTCGATTTTCAAATCGCATGCGATCACTACTGGTTCAACTCCACCGACTTGAACAACTCACCAAATGGAGGTTTCAATTACGTTAAATCCAACAATCGGACAATCCAGTTCTACAAATTCTGGTACAAATCGAAAGACAAGTTCCCAGGACAACATGATCAAGATGTGCTTAACATGATAAAATTCGATCCCTTCATTAAGAAAATTGGATTGGAAATTAGATTTCTTGATACTGCTTATTTTGGTGGGTTCTGTGAACCCAGCAAAGATCTTAATTTTGTGTGCACAATGCATGCAAATTGTTGTATTGGTTTAGATAACAAAATTCATGATCTTAAAATGGTGATTGATGATTGGAAAAATTATACGTCATTGCCGGATCATGAAAAGTTTTCGAAAGTAATAACTTGGACAGTACCACGACGTTGTTTTTGAATAACAATTGATGAATAGATTTAATATTCCTCTTCATAATCGTAGTATTGCTGCTTCCATTAGATTTACAATAAGTTTTAAGTTTTTAGAAAAGATGATAGCGTAACAAGCAAAAGAGTTGAGTCAATACTTTGCATGTTATGAAACAGAAAATCAAACTCAACATACATTAGTCTCATCTAATTATACACTTCTACGTATACTAGAACCACTGCTCACGAGGTCCACTGCCCCAGAGTCACGACGTACCCCATCTCCAGTTGACTTTTTGAATGCATGCATGTAAAATTGTGGGGTTTCAATAAAAGTGAATCTATGGACCAAGAAGGTCATGTAGAATGGACTAATTTGTATCGGCCTTGCTATGTTGGCCATTGAGATAACAGATTTTAATATTTTATAATTTCTTGCTTCTTTTTGACGAAAAAGAACAAAAAACACCTAAAGGAAATAAAAATACAAAATCACACGCAAGATTTACAAATGTTCATCTCAATATGAGAAAAATCACAACTCTCTCTCTCTCTCTCTCTCTGATGAAGTTGCAAGATCTATTCGTGTACAAGCTCTGCACAAAGACAACAAGGATCCGTTTGATTGTATGAGTGGAAAATAAGGGAAAAGAAAATGAATTCCAGAGAAAATAATTGCATAAAACTTGTTTTTTCTGGGAATTGTTAATTAAGTGTGTTTGATTGGTATAATTTTCCACCTGAAAATTTTTAAAATTTTGGATTTTTTTGTTTACGTTTAGCTTTATTTTACATGGAAATTGTTCATTAAAGTGAATTTTCTTTTACAATTGGTTATGAAATTTGTTACCATTGCCAAAAAGTAAAAAAAAAAGTTTGCTAGAAAACTATTTTTTCACCATTTTTTCATCAAAGTTTAATCTTTGTTTGACTTCGTTTTACATGAAAATTGTCTATTAAAATGAAATTAATTTTTTTACAATTGGTTATGAAATTTTTTACCATTGCCAAAAAAAAAAAAATGTCTAAACCTATCAAACAACTTTTTAAGGGGGAATGGAAAAAGTACTTTTTCCATGAAAAATTCAAACTATCAAACTGGTATACTCCACAATTTAACAGGACAACCATCCAAAAATTTGAATTTATATCAATAAGGAAACATTTAACTTATATTTTGCTTAAAAAGCTAAACGTTGTATTAACCTTCAAACTATTTTTTGAGAAAAATTGCTTGACCTAAAACAAAAATAAATAAAATGCAAAGGAAGATAGAGAAAATTCAATGCTCTAAAAATAAAAATAAATAAATTGTTGAGTTAGCATGTTTAGGAGAGCCTCTGAATCTAGACGGAGTTCTAAACAATATATAAATTTTTCTTTCACATCAATTTGACCGAATTTGTGTTAGATAACATTGAATAGGATTTTCTAACCCATTGTTTATTTTACTTATGTGTCATTTTTTTTAAAAAAAAAAAAAAAAAGCAATCCACATTCGTATTAGAGATGTTAAAAGGAATTACGTACGTTGGATCAAGAAATAAGTCAAATTAAATGTTTTTTTCCTGTAAATGTTCTTGATATTACATAATTTGAAGGTATTTTTGGCGTAACTATTATTTTTTTATAATTTTAATTTAAAGCTTTTTTCTGTATGTGAAAGGTTTGAGTCAAGTCTTGAGTCATCGACCCAATTTCTACTTTCAATTGGAAACTCATTACGATTTTTTTTATTTTATTTTTATCAAACTAGGCGAAACGAAAATTTTCTTTTGAGCAACCCAATCAAGTGTCGAATAATTTAAAAAGTTGAAGCATAATTGACGCCAGTAATTACTCCATTGAGAAAGTCACAACTGTTACCATGTGCAAGGAAAATCCTCTTTATATCTATATTGTACTAAATACACATGGATCCAAATACGGGTAACGTGCTAGACGGGATATCATTGACATGATTAAAGGATATGCGTGTGACGCAAGCGATAAAATTTATCGGCTGAAGTGTTGTTCACAAGTTTCATGGCGTTATCTAACTGTCACATGGACTAGACTGTCATGTCCGAAGGAATTCCATGTGCAGTAACTTCGAGTGAGGCTTATAGAGTGGGAAAGTTTAATTTGAAATTGATTACTCAACCCAGACTTCAAAGTGTTTACCGTATGTTTGATAAGCAATACAGTACGCGACTAGATGGCACATAAATAAGATTGAAACTTATTCTTTTTTGTTAATATTGTATCATCTACCTTACCAAACAAGGCTTTATAAAGAACATAAATGGAGGGATCCTCACTTCAAAGAAAAAAGGGGGTATTCATGTAGTCTCTCTCTCTCTCTCTGATCCAGGTATATCTCCAGTACAACACCATTTTATATAATTATAAGAAGTTAATTGCTTGTTATGATACATAATGAAGATGGAAATGGTGAATTTTATGAAGTTCTAAATAATTTTCATTCCTCAGTTATCATGGATTCAGACGTCAGAAGCGTCGTCAGCAGCAACGGCAACATAAAGTCGCCGGAATCCGGCAACCGGCAATATAATGTCTTCTATAATCAGGTTCTCGGGACTCTAATGTTGTTTGCCATGGTTTCTCTTGCCTGCCTCGTGTTTTATCAAACTGAGTATCCTGTCCAGTTCCGTCTAGTACGCTTCTATTCATTCTCCTTGCTTCGTGGTTATGCTCATGTAAATGCATCAACAAACTCTGTAAGTTGAACATTGATCATTTTCTTCCTCTTTGATTTTTTTTTTCTAATAATTATTTACCACAAACATACAATTACTTGAGGAAGAATTTAACTAATTACTTCGATAATTAATCCATAAATCAATCGTTCAAAAATTTTGTTTATCTATGTTTAGGAATATGATATGCTGTTCAATTCGAATATAATAAACTTCCTAATGAATTTGAAGTCGTCTATATCGTTTCAGGCTTTATGAGTTGAATTATGCTACGTGTATATCAGGGTTTAGTTTACACCCTGGTGTTTGGCCCGGCCAATGATGAAATGTCACTTTGGCATTATATACCAGGGTGTAAACCCCCTGAATGAGTTTTACAGACATGCCCCCTAAGATGGTGATAAATGTTGGATCTCGATTGCATGTTTAAGTTTTAAACTAATCAAATTGCTTGTTTAAACTTTTCTAGCTCTAATATCATACAAGTTTTGAAGTTCCATCTTAAAAAGTGTACGTTGATTTTTATTTTCAAATTTCTCCGAACAATTACATGGATCCTTTTATATCGTTCTGTTTTCATTATTGCTAAATCCCAAGGAAGATTTAAAGTAATATTCATGTATATTAGGGCAATGAAGAGGATGAGTTGGAGAGAGTACTGAAAAGGGCAGCAATGCCAAACAAAACTGTACTTATAACAACTCTAAATGAAGCATGGGCTGAACCAAATTCCATATTTGATCTCTTTCTTGAGAGCTTTAGAATTGGGAACCAAACACTTTGGCTCCTTAAGCATCTGGTGGTTGCTGCTTTGGATCAAAAGGCTTATGCTCGTTGTTTGGAATTACACCCAAATTGTTTTTTTCTGAAAACCGACGGCATCGATTTCTCTGTTGAGGCTCATTTCATGTCACCGGGCTACTTGAAGATGATGTGGAGAAGGATAGATTTTCTTCGAATTGTTCTAGACAAGGGATACAGTTTCATTTTCACAGTAAGTTGTTTATTGAAGTGGGTATTTTTCCCTTATAAACATGCTTCCGCGGGATGATGTCTCGATTGAGAACGCTAATCGTTTGAGGTTTAAATAGATTTAGCTACTCATTTGATCTTTTTAAACTCTAATATATAATTATTTTTGTTTGAATACAGGATACAGATATCATGTGGTTTCGAAACCCATTTCCACATTTTTATTTGGACGCTGATTTCCAGATTGCATGTGACAACTTTTTGGGCAACCCTTTAGACCTAAACAATGCACCCAATGGAGGTTTCAATTATGTAAAATCAAGTAATCAGACAATCCAGTTTTACAAATTTTGGTACAAATCAAGACAAAATTATCCAAGAAAACATGATCAAGATGTACTTAACAAGATTAAATATGATCCCTTTATAAGTGAAATTGGGTTGAAAATCAAGTTTTTTGATACAGCTTATTTTGGAGGGTTCTGTCAGCCCAGCAAAGACTTAAATTTCGTGTGCACCATGCATTCAAATTGTTGTGTTGGTTTGGACAATAAAGTTCATGATCTTAAGATTTTGCTTCAAGATTGGACAAAATATTTGAACTTACCACCAAAATTAAAGGAATCTAAGACATTGTCTTGGACAGTTCCACAACGATGCGGGTACGTCGGTTACTATAGCTATATGGTTACATACGTTTCGTAAATAATGATATTATACTACTTTGTATAATTAAAAAATGTTTAGTTTTTTTTTTCTCCTACTTACCACATGTATATAATTATTTTTTTCTTTTTTCGTTTATTTATGGCCAATTAAGAACCTTTTTTTTTTTTTTTTTTTGTATTTTTATCAGCTCGGCTCATCGACGGATTGCACCCAAGAAGAAAGATAAAAGAAGAAATTTATAATACAGAAAGTTTAATTGAAGGTAAATTCATATTCAAATATTACAACTTTTTTGTTTTCTAGATTTTTTCAAACGGTCAACTAATTTAAAAGAAAAATGTCAATTATCTATTGAATTGAAAAATTACATGCGCAGTTGGGCATGTATTTATTTATTTCTAATGATTATTACATTGGTAATTGCTTATTGACCACAACATTTTCTAACACAAGAATCATAAAACAAATGAACTACCAAAATAAATGTAGCAAATTTCATTTTATATACACTTCTAATTTTTATTTGTTCAACTTTTTATCTCGATTTAAGGGTTGATGGTTAATTAGCTATTTTTTTTCTACTCGTTTGGCCTCCCATAATTTTTTAGCAGGAATGGAGTTGACGCGTATAAAAGACTCATTTATTTCAGAAGATGTTTCGAAGTTGTAATTCATGTATCATTTTTCTTTTCCCCTTTTTTCATATTTTTAGCATTTAGTTTACATAAGTTATGTCCTATGTACTATTAGAAGAGAGAGGACAGTTTCATTGCCAGACTTCATGTGTAGTGATGGCTTTGCTTCATTACTTTTCTATCAATGTTGTTTCTACTTTTCTTTATCGACAACCTCGGTGGGTAAAGTAGATTGTATAGCGTTTGCTGAACGATATTAAAAAAAAAAAAAAATATATATATATATATATATATATATATATATATATATATATATATATATATATTCTAATTACAAAGTTCAATCTCATCCAAGATTGTAATCAAACGTGCTCTTTGGGTCATCATGCCTACGATTCTATCTGCCATTAACAAACTCTTCATTACTTCCCAGCCATCCTATAATTCACCTCCTCTTTGTGGAAATTAATAAGAAACAAATGGAATAACAACTCAAATCAGGTCATTATTCCATAGGATCGTCGAAAATTTAAAAGAAATGTAGTGTTGCAATATGAATAGCTTTGAAAACTAAGGAATATCTGAATGTATATACAATATTCAAAACTTCACATGTTCTATCACCTTCCTGAGCTACATGTGGATTCACCTGCCCAGTCATGCTCACTCTCAACCAACTACGAATCGCCTCCTGCATATAATGCATGTACGAAAATGATCGTAAAGAGAAAAGGAGAAATGAATAGATAAAGGGAAATGACAACTACGCTAATCGCCAAAATTGGAGATGCAGTGCGACGAATATACACTTTTGTACATTGTGGGCAGCTTACTGGAGCTTTAATCTCTTCCACATGATTGTATTATTTTTGCATACTCTGATCAACAATCTCTTGAGCTTCTAATATCCCATGCTTGATTCAGCCATTTAACTTTGCTAAAAACTGGTTTAGATTATATTCTTCAGTGTACTGTGATTGATCCCAAAGCTCCTCTAGTCCACCAAGTATGGCCTTAAGTCCCTTGCCGCCGCCCGGTAATTTTTTATCCCCATCAAAGCTTTCATCTGACTGTATTGATTTTCTTCTTCCCTAAAGAACATATATATATATACAGAATGTTTATAACTCGAAATGTCTAAAAGTAACGGGATTAAATAATGTAGTTCATAATCTGAAATTGTCTACGATATGATGAAGTCGCGTGATAAGTTAAAAAGTATTAATACCAAATAAAGAATAAAAAGGTGAACTGAGCAAATACCTTTTTGCCTTCAGCAGATGTAAATAGATCTAGTAACTGGTCTGTATTCATTGTATTCATACTTGCATTATCTGCATTGATGACAGCATTAGCAATCGACACTTTGAACTTTTGGAGGCTCATCACTTTTTCTTCCAAGGTGCCTCTCATGATGAGACGGTGAACATTGACGACTTTCCGCTGACCTAACCTGTGCGCTCTGTCCATTGCCTGCAAGTATGTCAGAAACACAAGTCACTCGTTCAATTGAATGAAACTAACACGGCTACTTGCCTTCCTCAAAAAGTGAATCTCAGACACGGATGCAACTTCTCTCTCTTGTGACTATTTCATCACATCAGCGCAAGGTATTCTACCAATAAGGATTATGCCTCTTACATAGAATATACAGTCAAAGACTTCTTTGAGGCTATCTTTAGAATTAATTCTAATCAATCAAATATGAAATGATCAAGTAAAATGACTTTTAGAATGGGAATTGTTTAGAATAATGACTGGAAATCAATGGTTTTGATATTTGATGAATAACACTTTTAAAACATTTCCAGAAATATATCTGACAAATGCGGCAGGTGAACACAAAATATTACATTAATAAATTTGCGTTAAATAAACAAGACAACTACCATTTTCTGGAAAAAGTTCCTAACATTTTCAGATCAAGCCACGAAAACAGAGTCCATACCTGGTGATCTCGCATGGGATTCCAGTCATGCTCCATAAAAACCAGGGTATCTGCTGATGTCAAGTTCAAACCAAGCCCACCAACTGCAATGATGAATTATGAGATTCAAGTTCCAGAAACTTTTACGTTGGCCAAAAGCCAATAAAGCAAAATAGTAAATAAAGTCATTGTTGAACCACTTGATCTAAAAGTTTAAGATGTTAGTTAGTGTCATATGTACATCATTTAAATAGTATTCAACATTCCTCATGAGTAGGCAGAGTTCATAAGTTTTTCCCACCAAATTTTGACACGTGCAAATTTTCATTTAATTGGTGGCGACGAGAATTGAACTCTGGACATGTGCCCTGATAGTAGTCATGTTGAACCACTTAGTCAAATTGCTTAAGCTATAAGATAGAGTCACACGTATATCGTTTAAATGCTGTCTTAAACAGTCATACCATGAGTTGTGAGCAGCAGAACATCAATTGTAGGGTCTGAGTTGAAGGCCTTCACAATTTCAAAGCGCTTCTCTGGTTGAACTGATCCATCCAACCGCAAATATGTGACGCTGCTTCAAAATAAGAATAAAGCAGTCAAGTCACAGAATGTCAAAAAACAACTCCTCTTTCAAGATATTTCTTAGCAAGAAAGTTAAAAGATTGAGTGCAAGCATATGCACATATCATTAAATGAAACACACAAAATAAATGGAGAAGTCCCTCTATAGGCAGAAAGTCTACGCCAATTACAGTGGACTCTAATAACATCACTTCCTATGAAAACAATAGTCATAGGTAAGGTAGTTGGGTTATTTGTGTCAACAAGAACAGTGAAATATATTATAAGAGAAATAAATGCAGCTTAATGGTGTCCACAATATAACAAGACAGGTAAAGAAACACTCACCTTTTCATATGGGTGTGAAACAAATCTCTTTCAATAATGTCCAAAAGGGCCTGCATAAATGGTTGCAGTTACATGCCAGAGCAAAGCTCACTGTACTATATTAATAATGTTCATAATGGTAGCAGGGTAAGCATCCAAAGAATTCCCTCTCGACAGAGAATAGAAAAAGTTATTTAACAAAAAGGATGAAGCAGAAGTTACCTTATGTTGTGCAAAGATGAGAACTCGATGCTGCACAACACTAATGGTGCCTTCAGAACCTGATGCCTCGACACCTATTCCACATTCTTCTAGTATCTCCTGAAGGGCAACAAGTTTGGGAGAATGGTGCAGTTTATGGAGTTCTGAAGCTATGCAGGAACTAGCAGGAAAGAGTTCTGACAGATGAGATAAGAGTGACTCCGGGATCGTTTCACCGAGGACAAGCAATGGATGACTACAAAGTTTTAACAAGTATTGAAGGGCCTAAAACAATGAGAAGAGTCAGCAGGCAACAAAATATGATGGCTTGGTCATAATTCACAATAACTTTCCATCTTACCTGGAAAACATGAGAAGATGCTCTGGGTCCCTCTCCTTTATCTTCATTTACCTTAACCATACTTGAGATTTCTTGTCTAACATGTGAACCAGAAAATTGTTCGTACAATTTTAACTGTACAGGACTCAGGTCACAATATCTGTCCTGAATGATCTTCTCTGGTAAATCAGACAATACTTCATCTTTTGTTCGGCGTAAGAGAAAAGGCATAACCTATCAGAGGAAAATCCAACCAAATTGTCTGATAAAGAACAGCTACAACCAAATGTCAATAGGTAAAAATTCAAAGAATGAAACTAGAATCACACACCTGCTTGTGCAGAGCTTCCATGGCAAGTGCACCAGCTTCAGCATCCTTAGCTGAACATTTAGGATCCCTGGCAGCTAGCAGTGGTTTTCCATAAGTGGCTTGAAACTGTTTATGAAATAAAGTTTGTCATTAGATTCCTGATCTAACACTTGAAACAAAACAAGTATTTCTCGAAGTGTTTGTTAAACCGCCTTATCTAAAAGCTTAAGTTGTTAGAGAGAGAACAAATTTATTTATTTATGTTTTGTATACAACACGCCCAGTCACGAGTGAGCCAAAGTCATCTTTTTCCTGGCACGTGCACAATTTTCATAAATGGGTTGCAGCAAAACTTGAAGTCAAGACCTTTGCTTGTTAACATTTTGACCCACCTCATCAAAAAGCTAAGTTGTAACAGAGGGGCACATTCATTTATGTAAATTTTGTCTTAAATCGAGTCCTAGCAATGAAGATAGGGAGACACTTCTCATCATTTCTACAATCAGATTTTAAAAGGAAATTTCTTACACCGTTGGCTCTCTTATATTCTAATACTAAGCATTCACAGCAAAACTATGTAATATGAAGTCAACTGCCGACTGAGTATTATATGAAGAACAATACACGTACAACCGTGTAACCCAGGGAGAGGAATAGCATTTACACACTGCTCCACTTTGTCTAACAAAGATATTAGCTAAAGATCATCTAAAGATTTCCCGAAAGTATATCATCATAAATAAATTTCTAAAAACATAGGTGCATGCATATAAATGCGTACGTTTTTTTTTTTTTTTTTTTAAATTGTGAGAGTAAGGGGGGATATGAACGCCGCCACCATTACAAAAGATCGAAAAGAAATATAGGCTACATCACGTACTTGTCTTTCTGTTCCAAGAAATCCTGGCATGAGAAAGTCAAAAAGAGACCAAAGATCCAACACGTTATTCTGCAATTAGAGGTAGAAGTTTCATCAGGCAAAGTACAAGCTAATTTCTAGCCAACTGAAGCTAAAATTGATAATGAACCTGGATTGGTGTCCCACTCAGTATCAGACGGTGCTGAGCCTTCAATTGTTTCACTGCACCTGTGACTTTGGACTTTGAGTTCCTTATAATATGTCCCTCGTCCAAAATGCAGTAGTTCCAGAAAAGCTGGCTGAGATAATCAATATCTTTACGGACTACATCGTATGATGTTACAATAACATTGTGCTTGTCAAATTGTGGCTGAAGAGACGAGCGCTCTTGAGCAGAACCGATGTATTGAAGTATTGTTAAAAGAGAAGAATCAATAAACTTCTCTATCTCATACACCCAGTGCCCAACAAGCGTTGATGGGCATACTATTAATGATGGTGGTAGATCATTAGCATTACTTGCAGCAATGCGCTCTGCTATATCAGATACCATGATTGCTGATGATTGAAGGGTTTTACCTAGACCCATATCATCACATAAGATGCCATGAAGGTTAAATCGCTTTAAAAATGCTAGCCAGTTTATGCCTTCCTGTTGATACCTGAAACCAGAAAAGGTATCAAGCTGCATTTTATCATATTAAATGAAATAAAAGGGAGACATTAAAGTAAAAGTAGAATTATAAGATACCATACATTGCATCATAGTTACGAAGCATGGGAACTGGTTGAAATTATCAAACCATATTATATTATGGCTTCTATGAAGATAAGAAACGGAGAAAAAAAAAGGAAAGAAAAATGAAAAAGAAACTCAAATGCGAATGTCAATTAACAAGGATAGATCAACAATTATCTCACTTAATTCTTAATTCAGATGCAAACCTTAGATGCCACAGCACCTTGAATCAATGTTGGTTTATATTTTTCCACCATCTTTAATTCCATTTTGTTCCAAAATATGTCATAAAGAAACAAGGTCATTATGGTTGTAATCCATGAGGTGGCAATAAAAGTAACAGTGACAAAAAAGTAAAAAGACTGCATGACATAAAGAGGAAATATAGCAACACACTAACACTTATTATTACTTGGAAAAGAGAGCTATGAAGGTACCATTGTATAAATCCTTTATTAAGAATAATGATAAAATAAATTAAGCCCAAGGATATTTTCATAAGAAACAGATGCTCAAATGAGGCTAAATAATTCTTACTCAAATGAGGCTAAATAATTCTTACTCAAATGAAGAAGTATGAGAGAGGAGTAGAGAGAGATTGCATTATAAGAAATGAATCGTGAATTATGCAAATCAGAAATACATTTTAAAGGCAAAATTTTAGACTAATTGCAAGGAAAGGATTGCAATGAAGTGCCAGACCTGAACTCAAAATCTTTATATAGCAGATTCGACTTTATAGTGCAATAGACCATTACCTTCTCAATGTCACTTTTAATTCAAAGGAGAGTTCGTAATCATCGATGTGGGAGTTGTCAACTAGTTGTTCCAAAAATTGAGCATCTTCTTTATTTCTAGAAAAACGTTCACTCAAGCCAACAGGCAGAGAAATGCCACGTGCTAGCGGGAGAAGAGGTACGAGGGCCGCAAAACTATGTGTTACACTTTGTCTGACAGAATGATCACAATCACCCATGCACTTCAGAAGAGGAACAACTAACAAAGGAGCATAAGGGACAAGTTCCAATCCCAATCCCTGCACAAGCAAACTAACAAGCATACCAGCTCCTTGTCTGCAATGTACAGATGTCATATCTCCTAGCATTGGAACAGCATTCTCAATGACTGCACCCATGACATCCAGAGTCATTGGTTTGGCGATTGCCGTGATACATCTAGACGCAGATAACCTTACAGCAATATGAGAATGGCGGACACATCTGAAAATGCATGGTAGAAGAGAGAGAAGTTTTGGCCTCAGCGTCTCATCCAATAAAGGAGCAATAGAGCGAACTACCTGCCTCAAGACAAAGGGAGTAGAAAAACAAGAAGCGTTAAAATTTTGGAGTAAAAGAAGCATTAGAAAATCAATCACAAAGATGGACTTCCATTAAATGCGCACGCTAAAATGAAATTTTGAAAAACAGATGGAGTTTGCTAACATCAGGCAAAATAGATGTGAATATAATGCTGAACTCAAGATGATCTGTTCGTCATATATAAACTATTGTCAAGTTGACATTTCGCAGGAAGTCAATCTCAAAAGGTTAGTCCCAGTGACTTTTACGTAATGGACATCTCAGAATTGGCCATCCAGAATAACCTGATTATGATTTACTCACCATGTGGCTCCAACTCATATATTTCTGCAAGGCTTAAAATCCATCTAACCAAACACTACGAATAACTCTACCGGTGGAAAACATCAAAATATATAACAAAAAGTTTTCAATTAACAGCCTATGATGATCAAAAGAGAAGTTTAGATAAGGGCAGGTGGGCAGAGTCAAATTTCAAACAAAAAAAAATGAGTATTTCTTCAGAGCACTCTCAGCATGTGAAACACCCAAGTCAGACTGCGTATAAATAACCTCAAACTTGCAGGGAGGTTAGTTTATGTTTTCAACTCATTTTCCAGGGCTACAGAATCGCCTAATCCCCATGTCAATGCTCACAACATTACAAAAACATTAACAATTTTCTTTAAATGAGTAAATATATTTGACACTTCAGGAAATGATATAGCATGTACAAGCCAGAAGGTACCATTGTATAAGTTCAAAGCTCTTACCTGAATATTGTTTATTAAAATCTGAGGATCTTTGATGGAATCAATAGATTGATCTATCAGTTTTTCATCTTCTGCCATCAGACCTTCAATAGTACAAGGCTTAAGGAATTCCACAAGACAATGCCATATCTTTGGAAGTTTCTCAAACAATGAACCACCGAACTTCACACATAAATGTTTCAAAGCAAGTTCAGACCCACGTCTGCTAATGAAGCCCTCAACCCTTGATCGGTCTTCACCAGGGGAAAGCATATTAACCTTTGACTTTTGTCTACTGCTACTACTTCCAAAGGACAGAAGATCTTGGTCTTCAATTACCTCAACAGAACTTAAGATTCCAGCTTGAGGAGTTTCACGAGGATCCATACATGTCAAAGAACAAAGGTTCTTAATTAGCTTGTCATTTGGACTAGGTTTGCGTTCAATGCAGTGATATATAAGCTCTGCCAGACCTTCAGCTGCCTTATTTTGCAGTATTTCATCCTACAGAAATGATGTCAAACAAAATGAATGCTAAATTTAGGTGCTTCCACACAGAAACATGTCACAGCTTTGATTATGTTACCTGTTCTCTTTTGACAGAAGCCATCAAAGGTAAAATAATTGGATTAAGTTTTGAGGGAAGCTCTGACATCCAAACAATTGCAGCAGCCAATAAAGCCGAGACCGTAAGGTGCAAATTATTCTGCGAATTACCCATATTCGGTGATGTAAACATTAGGACAACCCAAAAAGAGTATTCACATATAGCAAGAGAATAGATGCCATAACAACTATAAACTCAAAAAAAGGTGACCTGTGACGTCAAATAAAAGAAAAAAAAAATTGTGTAAAGCGAACTAAAATACAACAACACGAATTTATTATCCACTTCTATACTGCTTCTCAAGCATACCTGAACACATTTCAGATATCCAGCAGTTGTCAAAAAAATTTGTTTCACGGACTCCAACTCTTCGCATACATTCCTTTCATTAGATTCGGGCCCAGATGCCTCAGTACTTACAAACAAAAGTTGCGAGGAAAAATTAATTGCATCATCTGCAGTCAAATTCTCAAAATCAACTTTGATAGATGATAAAATATCGTTACACATGCCAGATGCCTCTGTCACATTATACAACTGGCTGGCCTCATTCCGCATTTTAGTATACGTTCTTGAAAGTTCAGCATAAGGTAGAAGCGAATTTTTTGTAGGAAATGCAGGATTAGTGCAAGCTAACAAATCTAGTAAGCAGTTCCTGAAGTTACTTGAAATACTAGCAATAACTTCATCGGACTTCGAATGATCTTTTAATTCTTTGAACCAAGATATAAGAACCATAGAAGCCACCTGGGATATTCAACAATTAATATAAACACGTTAACCAAGCACATTCTAGAATATGAAAAGCATATACACAGTTGACTATGTTCTTTACTCAAGAAGTATACCTGACGATGGACTCCAGATAGAGAAGTGAGTCCTTTCCATAACGAATCAACCACACATTGTAAGGATGCCCCATTTAACTTAGAAGCCATAATGCCCAAAGCTGTTGCAGTAACTACTCTTGTATAAGTTACTGAAATATCCACATCAGCACCAACAACTATCTTACCAGGATTGGTAGAAGAATCTCCATTTTTCTCGGTTGAAGCACCTTCCGTGGATTCTAAAAGTTTGCCTTTGTAATAATCATTTTCAAGATTGACAGCTCTCATTTTAGCTGCAGCTTTGAAGTGGCTTTTACGAGGCAAGGCAGCAGGCCAAAACATTTTTGTAGCATCCAGCGGTGAGCCATATGGAGTAGTTGCAAGCTCCATCCAAGAAGAAAAGTACAATTTTGCAGCACCATCCAAGTCCTCTGCTTGGCACTGACAGCATTTCAAAGAGCATTTTAGCAGTGAAGCAAGAAAAAAATTAATTATTGGTTAAATGAGTATCTTTAGCGATAATTCTTAACCAAAAGTAGAATCCACACCAGAAAATATTCAAACGAGTGTTTTAGCAACCTAGTAACCAAAGAAACTTCTGACAATGCATCATCAAATTTTTACTTCAATATGATACTATTTATCATCTGAAAATTAAATTTGCGGGAGACAAATAGGTAAAAGAAATTACCAGAAGTATTGAACAAATTATATGCTAAAAAAAAACTGGGAGATCATAAAATACAATTACTGTTAGATTCCGCAAGCAGATAGTTTCACCACATATGAAGCTTGAGTGTGATCCAGGATCCTTTAGTTACTGTCTCGGATCCTTTTAGGATATGTAAGATTCAGCAAGCAGGTAGTTTCACTAAAAATATGAAGCTTAAGTGCAAGCCCTGTTTTGCACGGACACTTCAATTAGGGTGGTGTCTGTATTGACACATGTCGTGCACGCGTTGGATACCGACAATCGGACACTTTTCTATATTTACAAGATATATTATATATTTTTAACTCAAAGTTAAATAACAAATAGGTATTAAAAGATTTCAACAAGAAAATTAATAGCAAATATAAAACTAAATTTATACTAAATAAATGAAGAATTTTAAGAATTTAATCAACGTGTTTTTGTCAGTACTTTTGAAAAAATCGCGTATCGACGTGTCCAACACATGTTCATATTGGCGCATCATAATGCAATCCTTTAGTTACTAGGTCAGTTCCTTAAGGATACTATTACTTAAACAATATCTAAGCACTGATCAATGTTTCAGAAAACAATACACTGATGCAGCAATAAACATACCAGGAGCAAGATTTTCCAAACCCTCTCTGAGCACTGCAGAATTTCCTCATTTGACTCAAGCAGCAAGTTCTGGAAAACAATCCTGAGGGTATCACCAACTATAAAAGAAGGCCATAATGAGCTAGATGCGTCAGCAATACTTTTCTTATGACCAGCTTCAAGCAAACGTTCCTGCAAGGGAATTCTCATTTGCTTCAGTTTTACTTTTGTCTGGGTCAATGAATAAAAACAGATACTCAGACTAAGTCACTGCATACAAAGCAACAAGATCAATAAAAACCTTCTGCCATTAACACAAAATTGTGGAAAAATGACAAGCAAACAGTTACAACTGAGCACAAATCAAACAAAAAGCAATAAGAACGAAAGGGAACTACCAATGTGCGAATAGCAGATAAACGAACTGAACTGATACTATGTCTCATAAACGGCCATAGCCTTGGTGCCAGGGTTGATAACATATATGGATTTTCAAGATAACTTATTCCTTCTCCAAGATCATCCATTTGACCAATTTCATTAAGATCCAATTCCAATTTCTCTCCCAAGGTGCCAAACGTCTTTGGAATCATCTCCTCCTGAGAATAAATTTCTGCCAACAGATTCATTACACTGCAACATAATAGAGACATATCAAGAAATATTCAAAAAAAAATCTTTATAACGTACAAAATTATAACAATTGTCGGACTGGAGGCACAAAAAAAATAAGGGCCTTTTGCAATCTAGAACCAACCCATTCAACCAAAAATCTAAAGTAATAGTTCAATACCCAACATATACTGAAAATTGCAACAAATGTTATTCTAAACAATGAGAATTTCAAGTTTTCAGCAGCGCAGCTCCATAACAACTTAAATGTCCAATTTTCTGTAAGCTGAAATTTTGTATCCAATAAACAAAGTTTCCGATCGAGGGAGACAAAACAACAGCAATACAAAGATAAGCTGTTGATATAGTGTACCATATAAATAATCTGATTGCAAGACCTTGAGGGTAATTTCTAAAAGGACATAGATGAATGCTCCACCAACAATTAAAGCGAGACATCTAAAAAGGAATGGAACACTAGTAACATGGGAGAAAACAGAAAAAGAGCTATTTATGCATATTTTAAATGTAGTGACAGTCTCAAATAATTTGCAATGTGTTGAACAATCTAGCACCAAAAACCAAACAGGAGATCTTAAAATACATCTCGATAAAATGGACATATTGGGTTATCTCAATAGTCAATAAATATCAAAGGCCTCCTTAAACCCAACTGTCCATGAGACATTTATTAAAACAGTCCCAAAAGATTCCTGCAAAAGTTTATTCATAAAACCCAATTCCTTCTCAAGACAAAACTAATCTGGAGCTTATTGATTATTGAAAGTTCTATTTAATCCTTCTCTCTATCTCTAAGATGATTATAGAACCTATCTCAGAGAATAATGATCACCCTGTCCAGAACAAAACTTGCAGAAGCATTCATATATGACAACTGAGAGACTATCAAGGTAACAATGAGAAGGTGCCTAATTAGTGATAAGAAAAAAACTTGATATTCAATATACATTGCCCTTGAGCCAATGCAGCAAAACAGTTCGTTGAAAGTCGTAGTAGACCCATCAACTCAATTACTGACTATTAGACACAGAACAAGACCAGTAATAAATGGTGCTCATATATCCGAGGTAAACAAGAACGAGACAGCCAATAATTTACTAATACTGCAATCAAAAACAAAGTAAATCACATAATAATGCTAATAAAATTAAAGCTTGAACAGAAAGAAGGAAGAAGAAAAGAGTGGTATTCACAACACACAGTGTACAAAGATAGAGTAGTCCATAACTAAGAAAATGATAAACAGCAGAGAAAAAGATGTCAAAGAAGTACCTGCTGGTAGATGGACTAAGATCATCCAGGTCAAGCAAAATGTCCCAAAGTAGCATAACAATAGAGTGCAAGACTGGAACCTTCAGAGAAACAATTGCTGCTGCAGTTGGTATTAATGCCTCAGCAGCTACTGCTCTTACGTCGTCATCAGGATCTTCAAGCCCAGTTTTACATGCGGGAAGAACATAGTCAAGCAATTCATGGAGCATCTCCTGTTATTAACAGGGGATGTTAGTAGAAAACATCAGAATGCCGAAACTACAAGAAAGTATAAACGGCGAAGAAACATATCAAGAAAATTCAACTAGAGTAGTTAATTGGAAGGTAACTTAAAAACTTCATAGAAAATGGGCATCCACAAAAGAGAAATCATAAGCTGAATTGTGCTTAATTGCATAGGGCTCAAATTTGAAATTTTTAAACTGCTTCCAACTTTCATTAACGAGAGAGAACTTGAAGCTAGAGAGACAGAGAGTACTGGCCCCTCTTAACAGTTATAATCATATGCCATTACAGTCAAGAGATCCATCTAGAAGATTGATTTCAGTCAAATATATGACACTCATTTTGAAATAAGAGGAATTCAAATGCAATGATAGCCAAGTATTTGGAGTTAACAGAATTAAGATATTCTCTAAAAGGAACATCAAGCATTTAATCAAGACTGCAGCACAGGTGTAAATATAACTCTCTAATACAGACAGTATAGATCAACTTTTATTATCAATATTTCTTTGAGACGCACACAAAGAAGCAGCCCAGCACTCGGCACCTGGCTCATAAGGTCAAAGAGACATGCAAGAACTGCATCCAATAAAGAGGTGATTTCTGGAGGTTAGAGACATTTCCAGAGGACAAACTATAACTTCAATATTAAATGCTGATAAGGATAATTTAGGCCCTCTTTGGTACACATTCTTTCAAAACTCATTTTCAACCACACATTTTTCATCCATCAATAACGTTTCCTTACTTTTTAACCACATATTTCTCTTCATATCACTATTTAAAATACATTATTTCCTCAATAATATCCATCAAACAACCCTTAAACATGAGGTATCCAACAAATTCTCAACAAAGCATGTTCCTGCAGTCCATATTTTCTATGAAATTAAGTATGAAGACCATCTCAGCTATGCAGAAGTGAAAGAAAAATTATCATTTCTCTTGTCAACAATTATGTTTTGGAACACTAAATATATAATAGATAAATCAATTGCAGAAATGTGTCAGCGGGCTGTCAAGCTAATATGATTAGAATTCTAATTCAACAATCTACGACACTTAGGAAATTTTTTCTTTTAGCTTCCTTGAAATATGTTATACGAGAGAGGACTCCTGCCATCTCAAAACATACGAGGTTTTCCTTATCAACATCCATATAGACAACCAAGATTGCTTAATAGAACGATAGACGTATGTAAACTGTAAAGAGCTTCAAAATTGAACCACACAAAATATTGTGCAAAGCAAGCAGTTCAAATATCATACTGCATCAAAGTCCGTGCAATTAAAAAGTACGAGTTAATCTAAGTAATCAAAACACGACAATGGAAAGCAAAGCAGAGAGTGACATAAATGTAAACAGAACCAGAATAACTGCATATAAGAATCAATAAAAAATACAAGAACAGAAATCAGTAAAATTATCGCATCGAACAAAAATGTACCTGTCGCACGGCAATTAAATATTTAATGCCCAAAAGACTCCCATGACGGATCTCCCATTCTGGTCTAAGCTGAAAAAATCAAAGTGCTAATCAAAAGATATTGCAACCAAAGAACAAAGAGTTATCCTCAAAAGGCCGTGTCTCTTCTATTGTGTGAAAAAGTTCCTATCAATATTTACCTGCATCAGCAACAAAATATTCAACGTCTCTTTAACTGATGTAGGGTGCATGTACTTGAGCACAGCACCCAATGCTTGCGCACAGGTTTCCCTGACTGGTGCAACAACCTGATCAGAGACATAATCTCCAAAACTGTACAGATAGAAAAAAACCAACAGATTAGACAAAGTACAAGGAGATACTGTCTATAGTAGAACTTCACTGTTATGATTATCTCTCAAGAATCAATAAAATGCTGAATGTAAGATGACACCCATCTGAACATGGTTATTTCAGTTATAAATTGAAAGTTGCCATAATATGACAAATCCAAAGAAAATATCTTTTTTCGTAAGTAGATTCTTTAGATTTAGGTTCTTCTAAGTCTAACTTCTCCAGTTTCAAATACACTACTCAGTATCTTCAATATAAATAAAAAATATGACTGATTTATATTATTAAACAAGATCATACCGGTCCAAGGACAAGACACACAAGAAACGAATTGCACAATCTTGCAGAAATTCAGAGTTTCTCATCCAGGAATTTCTAGCCATTTTAACCAAGTTCATAAGCTCAGCATTTTCAGCGAAATTTTCGAGTACGTTCTTCTTCTGCATTGCATCCTTTTCTTCAGTACAAATCTTTTCCTCAGTCAGATGAACATTAGAATGGCATGCACTATGAATATGAGGTTCAGATTCCATCTTAATGGAACTAACATTAGTTTCCCCATTTAGTTGCATAAGAGGCATGTTTCCTCCATCTTCAACTTTTGTACAAATGCCCATATCTCCATCACTAGAGGCAGAGGTTGTTATATCAGTATCTGGACATGAAACATTTTCCAATTTTGGTCTCTTCAAAACTGGCTCCAACTCTTCCACCGAAACATGTAGATTCAAATCGAGTTCCCTCTCTCTCTTCACTGTATTTTCGTCATCTTCAACTTTCAAATGTGAAATTGAAGACGCCTTGCAACTCATTTCCGTCAAAATTCCTGCACTAGCTCCTTGATAGGTCAATATCTCTCTCAGGGCCATGATACTGCCATGACGAACCTCCCAAACTGAGAATACAAAATTAGAGAAATTAATCTCTTGAAAATTATGAAAAAATTCAAATGCAGGAAAGTCAAAAATAGTAACTACCCGGGTCAAACATATCAACAAGGAGTTGTTCAACCAAACATTGAAAAGGCCATCCCCCATCTCCATCATTCTCTAAGATGTCTTCATCAGAAACACCATCTGCAAGTTGCTGCATCAAAAAGTAGTTAAAACTTTTGCATTAGAAGGAACAGATAAGAATGTAAAATTTAAGGCAACAAAAATACGATTCATTTCTTAACATCAACATAGAAAAAGAAATCAAACATGTCTTACAGCAGCAAAAAAAAAAAAAATCATCCCATATAAGTATTATTATTCATGATGGAAGATTATTCAGCAAATGGTAAAGTACCAAATGGATGGAATATTCAGAACTTTTACAAAGATATATAACCAAAATATACACGAGAGTAAAATCAAGAAGAAACACTGCATCAGCATCTCCATAAACGAGAGCTTCATAAAAAATTGTGAAGTGATGAATGTACTCAAATTAGTGGATCTCTACAAAACACGAGAATTACAAACACGTGGAGGTTCAAACCCTGACTATCTGAATCTAAGGCAAGTTTAATCCATTAAATTGTAAATAATGCTAACATGCATATACACAAGTGGGCACTACAGATGTGTACTAAAAAAGGATGAACAAGCCTTCAGAGATTTTTTTTTTTTGCACAGTAGAGGGAATGCACCCAAGTAAACAGTGTAACTAGCTAATGTTTGATAAACATAAACAAACTGCAGCTATCATGAAAGACAGGAGTAACTAGCCAACTAAATATATTCATATCTCAAACAGTGTTTCTACATGTTCATTACTGAAAGTTCTTCACACCGAAAAGCATGTACAAATCTTCAGACATCAGATTATTTGGCGACGCTATGGAGCCTAATAATCAGGGAAATGTTTATGTACCTTATGCGAGCTCGGGGAGTCTATAGACATGTTTCCCTTTGGAGGAACCATATCTTGTGATTGTGGTATCTCTGCATCTCCATCCTTTGACCACCCCTTCTTTTGTTCCTTTGAATTATTTTTTGCTTTACGTTTCAAGAGATTTAGTTCCCTGGCACTAGGCCTCCAAGACCTGGAGGCAGGAACCATGTTTGTAACAAGTTGCTGGATATTACGGAGAGGCCCGGATGAAAAATACTGAAGGGAAACTCCATTGCCAGAGGAATTAATTTTGTGCACAAGAAGGTCTTCATCTCTTATCATATCATTGACATCCATGAACTGCTCGCACAAATCTAACCCTGTATAAGAAAATGACAGATCATATATTTACAAAAAGTTCCATGTCTTACGGCTATGCACTTTAGGATCTCCGTTGAGGAAAACTAGGAAACAAGAGCATGCAAGCATAGAAGAACTAACAAACATAGGAAATAAAAGATCAACAATCACCATTTAAGTGCTACATATCTCAATTTTAGTCAGCTGGAATAGAAATGAGTGAGGGCGTCACCTTGAATGAAATAATGCATGTATGCAATATAACCATCAGGTCATATGCCCATATCCATGTAGCAAAGTGAATGATACAGCTCGTAGGTGGAAAAGAGAGAGAGAGAGACATGAACTCCAGGTAATCTCATAGTTGCAAATGTGAAATTCTTCAAATTTATGAGATGAATTCAAGAATACAATGAGAGACCTAAAAAGGCATGTACAGATAATAGATATCGCTCATGACTAGAATTCCGCTTATACCATGTGCAGCACGTTCCAGGAAAAGCATATTGAATTTAAATAATTAGGCTGACCAGAACCATATGCATTGTTTTCCTCATAAAATTTCACTAATTCACACCGTACACGAGTTTGCCAATTCCAAGTATGCAACATGTTAACAATCTTCCAACTGGAGAATCAGTTATCAAGGACTGATTTAGTAATAGTATTCAAGGTATCAGAGTGATACATCATCATAGAGCAACATATAGTACCGTTGTGACCTTGAAATTCAGTATCAGGGGATTGCTAATTCATTGACGGGATAAAGAAACTCAGTAGTAAAACTTGATGGAACACTGACCCAATCGACGCCGAAGATTCTGCTTTTGTCGAGCCAATCTATCCCTTGAATTCTTGCTGTTATCACTTGCAATATCGTACTCCTAAAATGAAGTCAATGGAAAAATCAAGTTGATGCATAATATAACATACAAATCTAACCTGCATTCATTTTATCAAGAATCATTATATGGCCATCTTCAACAAGTATGTGAACATAGTACTCTGTATTGACCCCAACAAAGGCAGGGTAGAAGCAAATTTTACAGTTCGCAAGTAATCTAGGATTTCATTCAGTGAGCAAAAGAATAAGTTCTAAATTTAGAATCTCAGCCTGATTTTGAGTATTGACCAAAAAACAATGTAACGGACAATAAAGTTCAAGCGGCTATTGAGAACATGATAAATTTCAAGAGAAGCAATTTCGAGACAATATTTCGCAACTTTTCTACAGCGGTGTTCTACAATCTAAGGCAGAGGTATCACATAAGAGGGGCTAGCATGGGATTTTAAAGCCAAAAAAAGTGACAAAAAAGGGCTTTCAGATGAAGAGGTCACAATATAATGTAAATTCCATATCCCAAGCACAGGCTTACTAACTAGACATGGCAATTCATTGTTGCGCATCTATATTCTCTTGAAAGTGAAAGATAACTAACAACAGAGAATCAGTTTCCACTGACTACTAGCACTTAAAATAGCATAGCATAAACACATAAAAGAACCACACATAAACATAAGGCACTTGACTAAAGGGAAGTTCGCATACCATGCTAGCACATTGCCAAATGGGATACTGGACATATAAAACAACAGAATATGAAACCAAGTTTCTGTCCATGGTTAGGGTTTTCATGGTGATGGTGGTGGCTCTACCATGTATTTGGGAGTGGAAATTACAGTAGAAGTGGTAGTCTGGGAGGTTGCAGACTGCAGAGGAACTCCACGGCTCTTGATGGGGATGGCAATGGTTTAGGAATCTCTTTTCTTTCTCCTTTTAGTTCTTCGAATATAATATTACGGGAAATGAACAGAGGAAATTTGGTAGTCGCTGCAGTGGAGGAGAGAGGATGGTCATGGTGTTCTTGTATTCCAAGGCATGGAGATGCCACTAATCTTCGATTTTCTTCTCTATTTTTGTCTCTGTGTTTAACTATGATCTATGGCTGATGTTCTATTGGACATGAATTGTGATTTAATGATGACAGTAATAGTGGTCTATAAGTGGTGAAATGTCTGCACAGGTTGCCACAAAAATGCAAGTAAAAAAAAAAAGTTGGTCAGCTTTTCTTGTGCCACGTCAATGGTTACAGTTCACATTTATCAAGGGAATGCAGAAAGTATGCTTATTTGTGAATAAATCTTTCGGTGTGGAGATCCAGACAAGCGCTAATTCACATGAGGGTTTAGGGAATATAATAAATTATTTAATTGATAAATTGTAAGAATAGCAAAAAATATCATTTGAAATGCCTTTCATGTCTGAAAAGGCATGCAACGTAATTTCAAGAAATTTAAAGGAAGGTAGTTTATGGGAGAGAAGGAAGTCCATTCACAATTGTGAACATAACTTCACATTATTTATTAGTGTTAAGAAGTAAAATAATTTAAAGGAAGATGTGGAGGGAGACTAAAGCAATTTATCAGTTGATGAGTGAAGTTCCTCTGCATATATAATTTATTATTGACCTTCTACATTAAAAACTGCAATCATATTAAAGTTGTGCATGGCATTTGCAATGTAATTTAAGACAAGCAATAAATATATGATACTATTCTAAATTCATTAATACTGAGTCGAGAAATCTTCACAGTTTCATAAATCAATAATCCCTTGGTAGAGAAATCATGGTTGCTGGAGCAAGCATCATATTTTCACTATCAGGATACTAAACTGTGGATAGAGGATAACCTTCAGTAAGATATTAACTGCTATTCCAAATTCATTAATACTGAGTCGAGAAATCTTCACAGTTTCATAAATCAATAATCCCTTGGTAAAGAAATCATGGTGGCTGGAGCAAGCATCATATTTTCACTATCAGGATACTAAACTGTGGATAGAGGATAACCTTCAGTAAGATATTAACTGCTATTCCAAATTCATTAATACTGAGTCGAGAAATCTTCACAGTTTCATAAATCAATAATCCCTTGGTAAAGAAATCATGGTTGCTGGAGCAAGCAGCATATTTTCACTATCAGGATACTAAACTGTAGATAACCTTCAGTAAGCTATTAACTGCTCACAAGTCATAGGAGATTTTCATCCACTGTATAATAACATCAATCACAGATACAGTATAAGAAGAAACAAATCAAACTTAAGTGATCTTGGAGATATATAGCAAAAAAATTAGTTTTTTCAATCTATCTCAAAACTGATGCCTGTGACACATTCCAACTTTGTTTGCCAAATAAAGAAACTATAATACCCCAAAATCCTTTATAGTCATTAATTATGAAAATTATGACCTTAGTGTAAAAGGATGAAAGTTAGAGGATCAAATTGCATATATATATGGGAAAGTTGGAAGGAATTAAATAAACTTCTTTATGTGTGAAAGATAAATTAGGAAGATTCCCTATGAAGCTCGGACTTAGCATTCTGACCGATGTACCCATGTCGACACGTCACGACACGACAAGGATATGGGTATGAAATACGGGGCGGATCCTTCAAATTTCAAGCCGACATATCAGGAACAGTAACTGGAGGAAGAGAGACGGGATCCATACCAAAAGTAGACTGATTCAAATTTTAAATCGCCTACAGCTCGTGAGACCAGGGCAGCCAGGCAGGAGAGGATGAACTTCTGAAGCACTCACAGGAATCGGAGAAGACGCGGCTAGGGTAATTATATCTTTCAATAATTTGCAACTTAATTATTATTCAACTTTTTACATATGAATTGTTTTTTGGGGGGCCGGGGGGGGGGGGTTGAAATTTGAAAGGTGTAACCAAGTACCCATGTCCGAAATTTAGACTATTTTTAACCATGTCTCATATTCTACATTTTAGAAAATAAAAGATCCAACACTTACATACGTACTCGTACTCGATACCCGTATCCGAGTCCGAACATCATAGAAGATTGCTTCATAATTAAGTAAACTACCATATATATACACACACACACACACTTTTATATATACAGTATAATTAATATAATTAGTTCACAATTATAGGAGCATCATTATGACACTTTCCTTTTTGGTACCCCTAAATGCACGTATAAATATCACACCTAAATCACACCAACAAACACACAAATTATCACTTTGTTGAATAAGTTAAATTCTCCTATACATGTGTACTATGATTCTCTTCTAATTATCAAGGTAAATGTAGTCATACAATTATATGAAAATAGTTTGTTCATACTTCAAATAACGGAATCCACTTTATGAATATGAAATGGTCCTATATGTGTAAGTTCAAGAGACCGAAGTTCAGCAACAGGAACCACGGGAATTATAACCACGAAGTTCGGTTCTTAATTGTCATGTCTCCATAGGTATGTTAAGATTATGTAAGGAAATTATGGGCACCTAAGTTCGGTTTTTTATTCCCGTATCTCCTTATATAAATTAAGAATTCCTAAATTTTAAATATAAAATACGATTTATATGGCTCACTTATTAGAATTTTATTTAATTGTTTATGATTATTTCCCCTTTTAGGTAATTGAGGTTTGAGGTGTTGCGGTTTGGAACAAGCCACTAGTGGTATAATAGGATATTGTTGAACAATTTATTCTTTTACTTTTATGACTTAGTAATTCCTCTTTTTCAATTATTGTAATTGGGACAAAAGTTATATTTTAATGAAAGTAAAATTTTATTTTACGATATGTATTTAATGATTCAAAGGGTAAGTTTTGGGTCGTTACACAAAATCTCACACCCTTAAAAGCCATATTAAATTCTACTGTCATGTTTTGCATTTATTCGAGACAAAATACACTAATGGACTTGGTCACTAATTACAGCAAGATAGTGATAGGACTCCAATTGATGAAAATGATAAATGACAATTGGTATTGAATTAAAGATGGAATTACACCGAAAATGTAAGAACAATTCTAAGCTTTCGAGAGGCTTAGATCTCTCCTACTTGGCTCAGCCAATCTACCCAATATTTTGCATGCCCACTGACCCTCTTTCTCCTCTTATTTATAGTCTCTCTTCCGAACAGATTTTCCCTCCCATTTGCCTTGTAACCGAAAGCTGTTACATATATATTCTTCTAGGTGCTTCTCAATCCTTCCAGAATGGATGAGGTGGGTGGGAGCCTATCAATACCCGCCGCCTGAAAATTCACCTTGTCCTCAAGGTGAAAGTGTGGCTCAACTTCAAAATCTGGAATGACTTGAATAATTTCTTTGGCAAGAATCCCCTCTACGGCAGATGTCAAAATGGGATATTTCAATTCAAAAGCAGTAAAGCATTTCCAGCACCGACCACGCACAATTAGAATGATTTCCTGACAAATTCCATAACCCGTCGCATATATAGAAACTATTAAAGAGTTTGGGCTGCTGGAATTACTATTATTCATATTCGGGCTTGAAATTGGGATAACCCAATTAGTGATTGGACCATTTAACTTTACCTCATTGAGGCTCATTCTCCCTTGGGCCTGATTAAATGGAACATTCTCATTGGCATGGGCAAACTTCCCTTTGTTGGCACAGCCCAGTAGTTTCACTTCATCCCCTTCGTTGCTCCTTCCTTTCACCCACAATTTTTCAGGGATTGTTTCCATCTCCTACTCCGATCTCTTCACTGGCTTGGGCGACAACGATGGCGAGATAACCTCCTCCAATTGACCCCGTTCAGCTGGTTTCTCCCTCAATACCATACTCTTCTGCTTTCCTGCCGACAATTCTTCATCACTGGAGAACTCATTACAGTGGTAACTCAGCCCCCTTTCCTTCTTCGACAGATCGGCGTCTGTCAGCAACCTGAACGGCGGCGACGCCATGGTTGGCGACGACGGGCGTTGGGTCGCGACTTCCGATGGCTTGGAAGCTGCCACCAAAGCTTGCTGGCCACCGTACGGCACTTGGTTCATCCTCATTTCTTGCGGCAGAGCTGCAATTCCGTCTGAAACCAACATTTCAGCCCACAATCCACTATCACTGCAGAAACAGAATGTTTTCCCCTTTTCAAATGGACGGACTTACTCAATCGAGCGATTATCACAAGTATAGTATCCAATACAACTCCATAGCCAGTTGCCCCTATTGTCGTCGATGAGAGGTGGGTCACAATTGTTTGGTTTCGGTTTGTATGGATAGTGTTATTTATTTGGAGAGTTAAATAATAGGGGCTTGGAATGTAGCTGTAGCTGTAGCTATTTCCTCTAAATTTAACCTTGTTTGGGCCAAAATTGGCTTGGGCTTGCTTCAGGAACTCCTTTGAGTCTTCTCCCATTTGGGCCAATTTCAAAACCGAGCCCACATGATCTTTTATGTCAACTCCAGCCCTAATTTTAAGCCCAATTTCTTCCTGGTTCTTCATCATCGTGGTCTTCTCCTCGTGATCCTTCCAGATTCCCCTCTTCTCCTCCTCCGGTGACGATAGTTTCTTCTCAGTCTCCACGTTCTCTGTCTTCCCTAATTCCTCCTTGTGATTTCTACCCTCTTCACTCACTTCGATTTCTTCAGTTATTGGTGCGGTTTCAAAATTAATGGCGAATTCCAGCGAAGTGACTGCGACCTCCTTTTCCTTCATGTCCAGCTCCTCCCGACGATACGTGATGGGGCGACTTACTCCAGCTTCCTCCAATTTTGGGGAATTTTCAGAAGTGATGGTGAGTTTCGGTAAATTTTCTATTATCCTCTTCTCATGCTTCTCTCGTTTCAGCCCATTCCATCTTCGCATCATCCTTTCTTTCAATTCTTCCCAAGTTTGCATGTTTCGTTGTCGATCGACCTCCTGAAACCAATTCCATGTTTGCCAGTCAAAACATGCTACTGCAGCCTCTATTTTCTCCACTTCTGACAGCCGATTTTTAGAAAAAATCTTCTCTGCCTCTGACACCCACTCGTTTGTGTTTTCGCCATAGAATATTGATGTGTTGAGTCGGCCGTATGAATCCAGCCCTAAATCATTGTCTCGATCTCCTTCCCGTTGCATAACCATCTTCTCCAACTCATTGAATATCAAGCTCCAAGGCTCTTTTAATTCTGTGCTGGAGATGGTTTCCATTTGTCCGAGAATCAAGTGCTCTGATACCAATTTGATAGGACTCCAATTGATGAAAATGATAAATGACAATTGGTATTGAATTAAAGATGGAATTACACCGAAAATGTAAGAACAATTCTAAGCTTTCGAGAGGCTTAGATCTCTCCTACTTGGCTCAGCCAATCTACCCAATATTTTGCATGCCCACTGACCCTCTTTCTCCTCTTATTTATAGTCTCTCTTCCGAACAGATTTTCCCTCCCATTTGCCTTGTAACCGAAAGCTGTTACATATATATTCTTCTAGGTGCTTCTCAATCCTTCCAGAATGGATGAGGTGGGTGGGAGCCTATCAGATAGTTACTAATTTTTCTCATAAATTGTGTTTTGCACCACCCCAACCAAACAAAAGCATAAAAATAAATCATGACAGCCGGTTCTTATGATGATAATAATTCAACGGAACAAACTACAAAGAAAAGACAAAATGATATTCATTTAATGAAACCAAAGGCAAACACAAAGTAAGTTGTGAAGAGACAATAAACAAAATATATATTTTAACAGGCATAGAACAGATGGAAGACCAATCATTTAAAAGGAATAAATCTTTTGTAAGGAAACAAATTCTTTTGCTTTTTGTGCCCTGGGGAGATGGAGTGGAAGGAAAGTACCTGTCCACCAGATGCCACTAAAGCGCCAAAATCCAACACCTTGTTTAGATCAAAACTGTGGAAGTAGAAATTTTCCTCAGAATGGAATAATTAAAACTACTTAGACAGTTAAATATAGTGGACGAATGCTATCATGCAAGCAATGACTGACCAGTAAAATAAAACGAATATGCGGTGTATATACTATTTAATATAGAAATGGAAGAAAATAAACCTTCTAAACGAAGTGCCTGCAGAATTTTCAGGATTGAGGTTAGGCCATGTCACAATGTCGGTGAAGGTGCCAGAAATCCCAGCTTCTGACAACCTCATTTCAAAAGTATTTGAAAGCTCAGTCAACGATGTATGTTTAACATTCTCAGCAATAGCTCCGATGGCATGAGCTGCAGCAACCCTGGTATCCCACTTTTTACTGCGCAGATATTGGGACACCTGCATGTTATAAAAATGAAAGGTCAAACTAATGGAAATTTAAACTGGACTCATGCTATACCCTAAGAAATTAACAAAATTCACTTGGCACATTCAGAGCTAATATTTGAAAGTTGATCTGGAGCCTGTTCAATGACATTATCTTTCCAGTGGACCATTATCTAATCAAACTATTGTCGCAAAACAACATTATGACACCAAAATTATCCTAATAAGAACTGAATGACATGATTTTTGCCCCCAGTGACGCAATGAAATCAGGCTACCAAATTACACAAGCAAGGGAACAGAAGGTATGACCAAAACATGATATAGAGTGAATGCAAGTACCCATCTCAACTAACAAATTCTAAGTAGTAACAATATACCTTGCTCAACAAAGAGTTCAGGTCCTGAGGATGTGATTTGGCGATTTCCCCTATCTGCCTAGCCGCAGTAAACCTTGTCCCTTGGGTCGAACCCGCTTAGCTTTCATTAAAGAAAAAACACCATGCCACACTAACACCAATTGACACCAAAAACACAAAAGAAGAGGAAGAAGAAAGAGTAAAGAAAAAGCATCTGATGTATCATCTTCATGTGTACTTGCCAGCTACACAACAGAAGTTAAAATAAAAGGATTTATTTTTTGCAAATTCAATAGAAAATAACAGTACACATGATCCATAATACCAACGTGCCTTTCTAATACATAAGATATCGACATCTTCCCACAAAATAACCATTTAGCTACAAAATAACAGTTAACTTAAAACTTATATTGAAACAATTTTGAGACCTGCAAGCATGCTTCTTATCAATTGCATACTGCAGACATAATTATATACGAATCTACTTGTGATATTGTATTTATATCCATCTGAGTAAGTACGTGGATACTGTCCAATAAAGTGAGCAGGCGGTTAAGCCGAGATGATTGTTGAGCCATGATTTAGTATTGAAATATATCGTTCAATCGAGTGACTCTTTGATTAAATGATAATAATCGGGCAACATCCATAACATTTCCCAGTTACTTCCACCTCTTGCATGTCACTCGTTGATTACAAAGCCACCGTAAACATATCCCTAGCATTCACCAAAAATAAAATTAGAAGCCAAAAAAGGCTGTGCCTTTACTCGAAATTAAAATAAAATTCAATTTCAGATGCTATTCCATAATTCAAAAACGACCTGTAGAGCTCGTGAATTTAAAGATTAAACAAAAAAGCCCAATTCGACGAAATCAATTCTCGAAAAGAGAAAAATCGAAATACCTATAATAAATTTTTAATCAAGCATATAATGCGGATCCATTAATTAACCGTGATTAAACTGAATGCTTCAAGACACTACGCAATATGTATACGCTCCAACACACACACATTTATAAAAACTAGAATTACCTGGAGAAAATCTTGTGAGGAAAATTCTCTTTGTAATTGTAATTCCGTGAGTATGTGAAGTTAAAGAAGGACGAGGGTTTCGATTTTGATAATCAGGGCAGGGAACTCTCTTTTATAAAATTAAAAAAAAAAATGAAACGAAAAAAAAAAATAAAAAAAAAATAAAAGGAATATCCGAACAAGGACCCAGACCCGACCCGGTTTGTTACTTTGATAGCAAAGCCTTCCCATTGATGGATCGGTAATTTTTAAGGCCCACTTAACGGCAATTAGAGTCATACTTATTTGGGAAAATTACACAAAATCCGACTTTTCAAAATCAATATTCAAAAATCAGGTTGAAAGTTTCATTATAAAAAAAAATCAGATATTCATTTAATTATTACTCACTCCATCCCAATTATATAGACTTGTTTCATTTTTCACACGGATTAAGAAAGTTTTTTTAATATTATTGGAAAATTAATTTTTAGCAAGATTTTTTCTAATTTACTCATATTTAATTTTCAGTATGCAAAACTAAATTATTGTTGGAATTAATAAAGAATTTGAAGAAAAATAAAAAATGAGAATCGTTCCATGTTTCCAAAAAGTGAGAAATATGTGTATCTGGATGATTTCAAGAAGTTGGCATATTAAATGACGAAAATTTAATAAGGGTATATTAGTAAAAGAACACGACAAAATAATCTACATTTGAAAATATGCATATATATTTGGGACAAGAGAAAAAGGAAACTCAACCTATATAGAAGTATAAATTAATATTTTATTATTAATAATAATATTATAAATTAATTTATATACACACCCCCTACCCTATCTACCCATCCAAACCCTAAAATCTCTCTCTGAAAAATTGAGAGAGAGAAAGAGAGAGCATTCTAGAGAGAGAAGAAACAATGAAGCCACAATTGTCGTTGTCGAGGAGCAGTCGTTGCCGAAGACACCTGTGATCGTTGTTGCGTTGCGTTGCGCTGCGTCATCGCAGCATGGCGATGTGAATGCAGAGC
>CM032625.1:4606029-4621560 GCA_019097785.1 Fraxinus excelsior | reverse complement strand
TGTTTCATGTTGAGCATCTCATGGTCACAGTTAACAGGTTACATTTGAATCGGTCGCATTTATGTGCATATTAATGTTTTCCACATTCTTCTTGGAATTGATTTAAGGTATAAATGTGGTGCAGGAGGTTGCTGAACTAAGAAAACAAATTGATGAGATGAAGTCACAGATGTCCACTTTGAAGTCTGAGCAGCAGAAAAAAAATTAACATTATTGTTCGAATGCAAGGTGAAATTCGAACGGACTTGCTAGACATCAAATCAAACATGCAAGTCCTGTCCGAATCTGTGACTGCCTTGATTTCCAGTTCAATGGATGAAATTTTGAACAAATTTAGAGAGAGATCGGTGGATAATGTTGTAGGAGCTTCTGATCCTTTAGACCAAGTAAGTTAAGGAGTAGCAGTTGACTCATCTCATTTAAATTTTGACCTTAAATTAGACATTTTATATTTCAGGTGGAAAAGACAGTAGATGTGAAAGGGAAGGGTAAGATGGATCCCGCTGATGAATTTTTTCCGTCTGGTCTGGAAGCTCCATCATTTGATCTGGGTATTGGATACACACAACCAACTCAGCCAGAAATAATTAAGGATTCAGATGTGCAAGCTCATGTTGACTCTATCATTTCTAATGTATTGATGGAGACGGAATCGGCTGCGAATGAGGTACTAGTCACAGGTCACATTGTATCTGTATGGTATAAGTACAGTTGTCTGACATTTGACATGTGTGCTTTGTATTTAGGCATCGCTTGTTCACCCACCAAGCTCTGGATTGCCCGTTAAGAGGGCTCCCAGGCCGGCTAAGGCACTCCAGTCTCCATATGCCATAGAAGTGAAACAAACAAAGGCTCAAGGAAAAGTTGCCGTATTCGAAAAATACAATCAGAATGTTGATGATTGTGATGTTTCTGATTTTCAGAATTGGTTTCAAAGAGGATACAAACCAAACAATAAGAATGATCGTCACCTATTAATAGCATGTGTCGTTTTCAAATAATTCTTGTCGCATTACCAATGAATGTAATTTTATATGCAGGAAGAAATTCAATGATAAAGATGATCCCATTAAACCACCGTTTGTAGTTGGGCAGTTCCTTGTTGGAAATAAATCCTGGTGGTATGAACTCGTTTCGAGAGAGGTGTCCTTGAGTAGTTCGGTACGTTGCTAATTATATGTTACATATCTCGAAATGTCACATGCAATGATAGGTCACAACACAGGTCACAATTGAGGTCACATTATATAGTCATGTCACATATCAAGTCACAGTATAGGTCACATAATATGTTACATATTTTTCACACTTTCTGAAATGTTCATCAACCTGACATTGTAACAGCATATGGATGTGTGCTTCTACTTCATTCGTCAGTTAGCAAGGGATGGACAAAATGTGAAATTCAGAGCTACTACCACAGATACGTTGTTTCAGGCCAAGCTAAAAAACATATATCAGACATTCATGCATGATCCAAGTGTAGTTGCTACCGATTTACGACTAATTGAAGACATTACAGGTGCACGCATCCCCTTGAGCACTGCTTGGGCCTACGTCAACTTGGTGTTTATGCCAATATTGCCCACCAATAAAGCACACTGGATGCTTGCTGTCATTGACATAAAGAAGCAACTGTTACTTGTATTCAATTCCAGTAGGAAGACATACAATGACATCAAGGTACTTGCTGGAATTGAACCATTTGTTAAAATCATCCCACACCTCATGAAAGCAGTTGGGATCTAGAAAGAGCTTGTTGACTTGAAGGTGAAGCTTGATTTCTCACTTCCACAACAAAAAAATGGGTACGTTTGTGACTTCCAGACTAAATGTAACACCATCTTAACACCGTGATACATATTAATATTCTGTTTTTTTTTCCTTTCAGACATGACTGTGGCATATACGTGGTGAAATACGCTGAATACATGCTCCATAACGATATAGGATCAATGCCGATGAATTTTGATGCGGACAGAGCACGCCTTGACGTAGCATCGTTGCTATTTAAACACCGTGAAATTAGAAAGGCAACAAAAAAGGCGCAGCTTCCTGAGGGAAAAAGCATTGTCATAGAGTGATGGGGGAATTGCAAGTTGAATTTTATATATGAACATGTAATAGATAGGAGACTTTAGTATATTTTGTAGTTTTTAATTTTGTCATTACTCTGTGGACATGGATGTTAATCAGTTGCATTTTATTAGATCTTCTAGTTGTTTAGTTCTGTTGTTTGGATTTCAAACCATTAACCGAGGTTAATATGTTAAGTCACAAATGATCTGTTGCATTGTCACAGTCCATGTCATCTGTCACAAGTCACCAATCATCAGTCCATACAGATGTCACAACCTAGGTCACTGGCTAGGTCACAAGTCACTGCACAAGTCACAGGTCAGGTCACATGTTACTACCCAAGTCACAAGTCAGTTTCCACTAGTCACAGCTGGCTTCTGTTGCTGTTCTCAGGGTTTGTATTGAAATTGTTAATTTCAAACGGTCACAGTGCAGATCAAATGAATGGAACAATTGAACACATGAGCAAACCAAATGTTAATGAATGTGACAATTGAACACATATATTGCCTGAAGTAGTATCTTCCTTATTTGAATCATTACAACGGATAATTGAATGAAAAAAGAAAAGAAACAATTCATCGAATTATGTTCACTTTCTAACATCGTTTCACTTCCCCTTCTTCCCTTTGTTTTTCGACTGACTTTGACTTAAAGGAACCAAGCTGGTGCAAGTTCTGCGGTTGTGACCAATCTCAGCACATCGTCCGCATTTGATAGGTATGCTAGCTTCACAGGCTGATCTAAATCTCTTTTCGGTAGGCCTTCCACAACCCCTCTTTTGATTAGGTGCTAATACAACAATTTCCTGGATATCTTTGGACACTATCCATTCATTTGGATTTCCAACAGGGAAAATGCTTCCTTGGTAAGTATTCTGGTATGCTTCTCTTGTGTAATAGTAGGAACAATACTCATACGGGTCCATCCTCATACTCCCAAGCACAGCTAATGTATGTGGACATGGTAGTTGATCAACTTGAAGCATCCTACACGTGCAAGTACGTTGTTCTATGTCAACAACGAAGGATGCACTTTCACAAGTAACTGAAAATGTTGCCTCATTTACTGGACAAACCTGCAAGTCAAGATCGCAATAATCTGAACAACAAGTCACAGAATAAAATGATGACAATGTATGATGTCACAAACGAGGTCACAGATATGGTGCGCGGGTCACAACAGAGATATTACCCTTAAGTTTCTCATATCTGTGCCCATTTCCCTTAACTGCTGCTCATACTTACTGGACAAGGTAGTGAAAGTGCTGTGTGCAGTCTCTATATGTTTGCAGAACCAAGATTGCGTAGTTTCACGCAATGACTCCAACAAGCTATAATAGGGTAGTTCTTGGCAGACTTAGTTACTGCATTAACCGACTCTACTATGTTCGAAGTCATTGTGGAATATCTATTCGTGGGCATGTGCAATCGTGACCATTTCTCAGGCCCAACACCAACCTACATCAAAAACACGATGACACGGGTCACACACTTTATATATATGAATGCAAATTGAAGATTCTAATGTATTATATTACCAGGTAACCCCTTATCTTATCATTAATTGCGTCGAGTTGTTGCATGTGATACTCATATTCTGGCAAGGTGTAGGCGCGAACTGCTGAATTGAATGCTTGTGTGATGTTGTGACCTGATTTTCCATATCGTGACTTTAGATTCTGAAGGAGATGGTATGAACAGATCCCATGGCATGTTCCAGGATATACTTTTTCTATTGCATTTTTGATACTATTATGACGATCTGATATAAAACACAAACCTTCTCTATCTCCATATGCCTTCCTCAAGTTTTCAAAAAACCAAGACCAAGATCTGTCATTCTCATTATCACCAATCCCGAAAGCAAGTATGAATATGCTATTATTAGCATCCTGTGTACATGCCGTGAACAAAGTCCCACCATAATGTCCATTTAGATACGTGCCATCGACCACAACGACAGGCCTACAATGTTTACATCCTTGAATTGATGCACTGAATGCCATAAAGCAATATTTGAACCTATTGTGACCATCAAGGTGTAGTCCTGTGACCATCCCAGGATTTGTTACCTTCAACATGGCGAAGAATCTCGGTAACTGACTAAATGAATCTGTCGGGTCACCTCTAATCATTTTCAAAATTTCCTCGCGTGACTTCCATGCCTTCACGTAGTTCAGAGATACTCCATATGTGTGCAACATGTCGTTACGTATATCATTTGGTGTGTATATGGTGCGCGATGATGTGAATTTGTATTTGATGCAAGATGACACCACTGACTTTGTCACTTGCCTATGAGTACCTAAGACAATGTTGGAAGCACATGTGTGACCTTCTACAATGTGTCTAATTTTAAACATCTCTGTATTGGCCAGCTTCGATGCTCTGCATATCCAATGACACTCGGCATGACTACACTTCACAAGGTAGTCCTTCTTGTCTGACCGAGCAACTCCAAATTCAAACTTTTTTTGAATTGCATATAAGGACAAGCTCAGCTTAAGGATCTCCTTGTTCCGGAAAACAACTCCTTTCTCTACTTCTCTAGAGTCAGCATCTGATACAACTGTGACAACATGTTTGAACTTGTGAGATGTTGGTTCTATTATTGATCCACATATATCTGTTGACAAATCTTGTAACGATATTTCCTTCTCAATAGATTGTACACAAATTGGTACTGTAAGACGTTGTTCAACACATTCAACATCTGTGACCTCAATTTTAATCGGATACTTGGAAGGGTCACGATGCATTTCCTTCAACACTACGTACGACAACACATTATTGTCATTCTTTATTGTAACCGGAGGCAGATTGTTAATCAACTCATAACTCATTGTGACTGCGACCTTAGCAGGATCCATGTCGAACTCAGTCATTACTGTATCAAGAAGCTTCGAATAACTGCAGTTACGATCGATCAACACTAATGATAGTTGTGTCCCATTTAGCAAACAAACGTGAATGATTTCCATTTCTGCCAAACACAAAAAACAGATTGTATGTCACAGACGAAGTCACATTTAAAGTCATAGTCAGATTCACCTGAGTAGAATTGTAGGTCACAGACGAAGTCACATATTAGGTCATAGTCAGAGTCACATGCAGTAGAATTGTAGGTCACAGAATAAGTCACATATAAATTCATAGCCAGAGTCACATGCAATAGAATCGTAGGTCACAGAATACGTCACATATTAAGTCATAGTCTGAGTCACATGCAAGTTCTGCGGGTCACAGAATAAGTCACATATTAAGTCATAGTCATAGTCACATGCATTAGAATTGTAGGTCACATTATAAGTCACATATTAAGAGACAGATTACGTCTAAGTTCATACTAATTATGACACAGACTAGGTCACGGACATAGTTCTGATTCATGACATAGGCAGCACATATATTATGAAAGCTTGCTGAAAACTACAGGTCACGGGCATGTTATAATATACGAATCACATACGTGAATAGGTCACTGACCTCGGCATAACCTAGAACAAAAATACGACATATTTTTTTTTCAAAATGCTGAACGCATAGTATGATTCATGTCTGCTTCACGAAGGACGCACGGTAACATTTAAATAATTGATTTATATGACATACCTGATCAATACGAGTCAACTGATGTCGAAGATGTTCCGATTAACGACGCCTCAGAGATTTCCGGTGGCTTCTGATTTCGAAGAGGTTCGACGAGGTGGAATCCGATTACGTGAATTGTCAGCAGGCTTATTTGTGGCTTTATCTGTGACTATTTTCTACGACTCCTGATCTGGATATTCCGATTAACGACGCCACAGAGATTTCCGGTGACTGTAAGAACAGCAATTTCACTAATATGTGGTTTCTAATCATCTGCTGCGTTAGAGATTGTATTTTTTGGCAGTTAATTTGTTACAACGAATAATCCGGCTTTCATAATACGTCACGGCTGTTTTTTAGGAAGCTGTTATATAGTTGTATGTATAGGTCAATATCGGATTTCTGAAATATTAAAGAAGTTTTGTCAATTTTGAAAGTTGCCAAAGATACCCTCTGAGAAGTGAATTTTTCCCCTAAAATAAAATATCGAACGGGGCCTTAGTATGTAAATTATGAATTTCGTTATTAATGAATAAACATATATTCAAAATATACGTCTAGATAGTGAAGACCTAATAATGCACGAAAGTTGTAAAATAGGAACTTAATTTATTGACCATAAAAGCAACTACCTAATTTTCTAAGAACCAATTCCATCTAACAAATATAAAACAAGCAAGCAAGAAAAAAAATATTTACTATCGCTGATCCTATGTAAATCTATACCAATATGGATGGTCAAATTGGTATAGATTCTCAACTAGGGGTCTGTGGGGGTATGCTGACCCCACGTGACCACATGTAAATCCGTCTATGCACGTCATATCGTCCAAGGCAATGAACATCCCATCGTCATTGACTATTACTTTCTGAGGCGACGAGGGCATGACCCAAAGCCTCGTCGATGTATACCTTTGAGGCAATTGAACTTATTGCAAAAGTACTGCTTCTTTGCTTCTAGGCAATGCAAAGGAACACAACCCTTTAACCACGTATGATGGGCCTTAAGTATCTAAGGCGGTTTTTAATTTCGAGGCGCCACATGCTAGCTACATATGATGACATGGAGCCATAATCGGTACATGTCATTGATAAAACATCCTCTATAATTGCGGCTAAGAGTCAAATCCCTTTTTTTGCCTTGGATAGTGTGTACTTATTGATGCCTAGGACGTGAAATTGCGATGTCATTGGACTTGATTCATGAGCCATTGGGATGCGACCACATGTCAAACATCAAGCATTGAGAGTCTTAGCTACTGATGAAATGCATAAGGAGTTAGAGTTTATGATGAGATGAGATCGCAAAGTAAAAAAATGATTTTATGATAACTTTAGATCCGTTCGTTTTTGGCGAATTGCTAATCTAATTCGATTGGAAACGGACCAATGATCACAACTCATAGCCTTCGGTCATGACGTATGTTAAATTTTGGGCAGATTCCGTCGTTTAGGCTCTCAATTAAGCGTTTTTATCGTTTATGATAATTTTTATTTTGGTAATATCTCATTCAATAAAATTTGGATTCGTATTCCGTTTGTTGGAGAACCATCCCGAATCTTATGAGTTTTAATTTAAGTTGTTATTTCGAATTTTTCCATTTATGGAAAAATATCGTTTTTTATTTTTATTATTTATTTTTCAAATTTTGCTAGGGTTCTACTATTTAAAGCATTATAAATCCTTTGAGGACGCATTTTATTGAATTGAATAAAATTTCGCATGAGTTTTCCCATCTTTGTGAGGTTGATCATTTTTCTTAGAATCTTCTGCTATGCCAGCTACGTTGTCTGTAAATACTCTAACTTAGAGTCATTTGAATGCAATTGCAATCTTGGTAAAAATTTTCTTTACAAAAATCAACTCTCGCATTTCTCATTTAGCGTTACTCTCACACTTAGGGTTTGTTTGAGTCCATTTTTTGGGAAAATAAATTTTGTAATAGTGATATTTTTTGGGAATAATATGGTTAAAAATTTGTTGGGTTTACATTTAAAATTATTTATTATGAGAATATTTGATTAAAAATGAATTTTGAAAGAACAGGATTCAATCGTGAGCTTAATGTATCTTGTACCGCGTTATTTTTATTGATTGTCATAGAGTGTACAATCATTGCCTTCTCCACCCTTCTTGTGTCTGGAGGGGTTCCGGTCTTGCGCATCTAATGTGTGTGTTCTTAGTGCGCAGACAACATAAACTTCGAATGAAGAGGGAAAGCAGAATTTGTTGATGCGTTGAGTCTCAACTAAATTCGAAATCAATACTTAGATACCTAAGTTTCTATATGCATGATAACCAACAAACTTTACGACTTTCATTATTTCTTAGTCTTGACATGTTTGGGAAAAATAGAGTTTTATATAATGATTTTTAAGATAATGGATGGTTAAAAAGTAATGAAAAATTTTGAATTTACGTATAAAATATTTTATTATATGAATGTGTGATTGAAAAAAAAAAAGAAAATTATAGTTGTTAACCGGGAGCTAAACTACAGTTTTAGCACCACTTAATGAGACGGGTATTTCAGTACTTGTGCAGGCTCAAAAGGATAAGCTTCTTCCCCCAAACATCTCTGCACCATTCCCACCAACCAATTCCAATTACATGTAAAAACGAAAACAAGCACAAGACGAGGGAAAACAATCTAATTATGGGAACCTACTCATATGCACCTCCTTTACAATTCCCATTTCCATTAACCCTAATCAAACACAGAAGAATCCAATTCCCAATCCTCACCCCAAACCCATCAAAAACCCACCTCAAATTCAATCCAGTCTCAGCCACGCTAAATTCCCCAAAAGGATTCGGACCCACCTCAAAAAAATTCAAAAAATCCAAAAAACCAAAGAAAAATTACGACACCGACGAAGAAGAAGATGAAGATGAAGATGAAGAGGATGAGCAAGAAGAAGGCGTTATCCCAGAAATAGTTACCAACAGAATGATGAGTAGAATGGGATTTTCTGTTGGAATTCCTCTGTTTATTGGGCTTTTATTTTTCCCATTCTTTTACTATCTCAAAGTTGGATTGAAAATTGATGTGCCCACTTGGATTCCTTTCATTGTCTCGTTTATCTTCTTTGGGACTGCACTTTTAGGAGTGAGTTATGGGATTGTGTCATCCAGTTGGGATCCGATGAGGGAAGGCTCAATGTTGGGTTGGAATGAAGCCAAGAAGAATTGGCCTGTTTTCTGGCAATCAATATGGGGTGGAGGATCAAAGAAGAAGTAGGAAACCATTTTATTCTCGAGTTTGTATCATTCCATATTTCCAAGATGAAGAAGAATATTTCGATAATTCTTGAATTTTTATCAATCTATTAGTCTATTAATTGTTACTTTGGACGTATTTACGTTAACCATTTCTATATTTTTGTGAGACATAGTCGAGTGGACAACATATTGACTATTCTACGAGTAATGTTATTGATGGTTACAATGATGAAATAATAGTGATATTGCAATTGACATGAGATAATAGGATATTATAATTCATTTTTTTTTAAAGAGAGACGGGGATTGAATAGTATGTTATGCAAGCATTTCAGTATTGGATATCGTATATGCAAGAGTTACCGTGTATGCACCGGTTATCGTAAATGCAAGAGTTTACCTATTAACAGTTTAGATACTGTATATGCATGATGGATACCAGTTTTACACACTTGATATTGAATTTGTAGTTTAAATATCGTGTAGGCTTAAACACCGTATTTACACGTACATTTTTGTATATTATAACATATTAAATTATATATATAACAAATCCAATTATTTGTTAATTACAGTAAGAAATAACAAGAAAAAAATTAAAAATTAAACTAGAATAAACTTTTAACCCGAGGCCTGTGTTACACACAGTTTCTTTAAAACAGATTCGTCCCCTCATCGTACGTGTTTGAGATATAATTTGAGCGTCTACTTCTCAGGATACAACGGTAGAATCTGAGCACAACAGATTTTACTCCCGCAAACCGAGTTAGTGCCTGAACAATATCACCACAAAGACTAAAATAGAAACTGAAAACGAAGACAAACTCGAACTATATATAGATGAATTTTCAGATGAAATTCGTGTGTTGAAAATTGGAAAAAATCGAGATATATAAATACTTGGATCTTTTTATTTGTCATTCACTTCATGACAATTACCATGGAGTTTCAACAGTTTTAGAAAATGAAAAGTCGGTTGAAAAAAATAAAAATGTAGCAAAAGTGAACACTTCTAAGGGGCTAATTTTGCTCATTTCGGTCCGCACACAAGTTCAAGGTCCGAAACCCATTTCGATTCATAATTTGCACCTCCCTGCGCGCGCACTTGGAGAGAGCCTTTATGCTACACATTATTACATCATTCTAAAGTGTAATCCTTCGTAAAGTGGTTTTAGTTTTCATCTACTTTCTATGTGAGACAAACATATTTTTTAGTTTCCCACCAACATAAACTCATTTTAAGTGGAACACTTTGAGTTTCAATTTCTCATTCACCCGAATATCAATTTTGGCAAGTAAATATATGATTTCGATGTACTCACGGAGGAGAACACAAATCAATCTCGATTTCTCAAAATAGTCAAACGGGTCCACTCAAAAATCATGCAAAGTCAGCTATATACTCATTTTTTTAACATAGTAGCATCCTATTATTTCATCTAAGTTGTCACATCATTGATTTTCCATCACAATGATAAATATCATTATTCTTATTTTCACGGGGTGTGATATATTTCAAAAAGCTTTCGATTTTGTGATTTTGATTTATTGCTTTCTATAATTCATTTTAAATACTTATTATGAAAGAGGATAGTTGGCTAACAAGGATTTGAATATCAAAGTTTGCACAACGTATTCCTGCTTTCGCAGCTCATGCTTGGGAGGCCGTTTCAAGAACTTTTGTGTTTGCTTCTCCTTCTTTATTGATATTGTGCTCCGTCTTATGTGCAATTTCAAAAACTCCAATGATTATCACTACCAAATATTGAAAGATAATATGGAGTGTATGGTTGGTTTGCAATTTTCACTTCATATAAAGGGTTTTGGAGGAAATGTTGTTACGTGGGACAATGCAGATAAAGCTGTAAATGGATTGGATATGGATCGAATTTGCCTATATCCGATCCGATTGGATACGATTCGATCCAATAATCGAACGGATATTTGATTGTTGAATTCATATTCGTTTTGCTATGTTATTGGATATCCGATCCGAAATTAAAGAAATTGGGAAAAAATAATGTTGGAATTAACTTTTTTTTTTTAACTTTTTTTTTTATTGTTTTTTCCAATTCTTAAACGAGTTTAATAATTATAGATTTTTAATTTTTTTATGTTTTGAATTTGATGATTTTTTATTCTAAATTTATTTATTTTAGTCACAAATAACATGATATAAAAATATTTTACCGACTCAATTATTTATAACAAATCGGATCGGATTGATCTATATCCAAATTTGATCCATTTAGTTAACGGATTATCGGATTCGGGTCTTAATCGGGTTATCAGACTAAGACCTTAAATTCATATCCCATTAATTTCATCGGATTCGGATCAAAATCCAATCCATCGACAACCCTAAATGCAGATATTGCTCGTAGTGAATAGTGGTGGACTGAGGTTGTAATATTTTTACGGTGTTTAATTCAAAAATAAAAAAAGATTTAAATATAGTGTAACAAGGATTATCACATTCAACCACACTATTGAGTTAATGGTTGAGGAAATTACATCCAGCCCTACTTTTAATGTACCATTTTCATAATTCCAAATTTAACTTTGACTTTTCATAAATCAGGTTTTTATAAATTTAATTAATTAATAATAATATTATAAAATTAAATTAATTTATATACCTACCCTTACTACTTACCCCCACCACATTTTAAATATAAAACCATACTAAACCCTAATTCATTTCATTTTCTCATTTCATCTCTCACGCCTCTCTCACCGCCGCCTCTCCGGCGACCACTCCGACCGCCGCCTGCTCCGGCGACCGCCGCCTCTCCCCCTCCCTCCTCCTCCCCCTTCCCCTTCCCCTCCCCCTCCTTCTTCTCGGCAGATTCGGCAGCTCCGGCGAGCCCCCCATTTCTGGCAGATTCGGCAGCGGCGACGCTGCTGAGATTCAGCAGCGTCGCCGCTGCGAGGCTGCCGTTCAGCAGCGTGGACGCTGCTGAACGGCAACGTCAACGCTGCAAGGCTGCCGTTCAGCAGCGTGGACGCTGCTGAACGGCAGCGTCAACGCTGCTGAACGGCAGCGTCGCTGCCGTTCAGCAGTTCAGCAGCGTGGGTCTGCTGAACGGCAGCGAGGCTGCCGTTCAGCAGCAGAATTTTTTTAAATTTTTTTAAATTTTTTTTAATTTTTAATTTTGAGCAGATTTTTAATTTTGGAATGGTAGAAAGGCAGTGCAGTGGGTGTGAGATGATGTGCTATGGGTGTGCGTTGTTTGTGGGGATCTGTATGTGTTGGAGATGGATCTGTGTGTGGGTGGCTTATCTGTGGGTGTGGTGGCGGATGTGTGAACGGTGGTATGTTTTGGGTGGTGGCAGTGATTGTTTTTTTTTTTTTTGATCTGTGACCTAGTTATTGAACCTTGATTTTTTATTTTTGTCTGTGACCTAGCTTTTTTTGGTGTCTGTGACCTAGTTATTGAATTATGATGTTTTTTTTTGGGTCTGTGACCTAGTTTTTTTGGTGTCCGTGACCTAGATATTGAATTGTGGTTTTTTTTTGTCTGTGACCGTGCTATTGAACATGTGGTGGGTTTTTTGGTGTCTGTGACCTAGCTATTGAACTGTAATGATTTTTTTAGTGGCTGTGACCTAGCTATTGAATTGTTGTGGATTTTTTTTGGTGTCTGTGACCTAACTATTAATCTGTGACTTAGTTATCGAACTGTGACCCACAAATTTGAAAATACGTGACTTGTGACATATAATTTTTATTGATTTGTGACCATTGTTAATTTGTGACCGTAATTTGATAATTTGTGACGATATGATAAGTTGTGACCTATAATATTTGTGATATGTGACCGATAAAGAAATCGTGACTTTAAAGTTTTAATTTGTGACCGTAATTTGATAATTTGTGACGGTATGATAAGTTGTGACTTATAATATTTGTAATATGTGACCGATAAAGAAATCGTGACTTTAAAGTTTTAATTTGTAATCGATGAACAAAATGTGACTTATAATATTTTTAAATTGTGACTATAAAATAATGTGACACATGAAAATTTTGATTTGTAATCAAAAAATAATTTGTTACTAATAAAATGGTTAATTGTGACCTAAAAACTCTTAGATTGTGACCAAACTCTTATAATTAAATATGTAATATTAAATTGATTTAATAATTTATTATTTCATAAATAAAAATATTAAAAACCTGATTTTTGAAATTTGAAACTTGTTTTTGTATTTTTGAAATGGTGTAAAGTAAACCCCTTATAAATGTAATCTTCCCTTAATGGTTTCCTCTCGGCCCGCAAAATATCTCTCAACTCTTCTTAACGTAGTCTTCCAAATCGCGACCAATTGGATCAAAATACAAAAAAATAAAATTGTATTGGCTCAATCTTACCAGAAAATTGAGCAATGCAGTCAGGGCCGGCCCTAGATCAAGGCCCACTAGGCAAAGGACCTTAAGGGGCCTCAAAATAAACCCAAGTCTGTAAAAAAAATTTCCTACAAAGAGTAGTGTTGAAAGAGGCAAAGAATCTCTCGTGCATTATTAATTATTCTGCAAAAATAGTTCTGAAAAAGGCAAAGAATGATGCCTTGTGAACTACATTCTCACTAATCTTACCATTTACTGAGAACAAAGAACAAAAGGATGGACTATTCATTCATGAAGACCGAAAGTTAGAAGCACGGTGTTTGAGCCACATTATTTTAGAAGAATATATTCTGGAATAGTGAATTGATGAAGAGTGTGTAGTTGAAAAAGAAGGAAAAGTTATTAATGTGATGGAAAATATTATTTTATTGAAAAACGTGTTGTTGAGAATGAAAATGAAAATTTTAATGTGTATCAAACATGAACTAGTCTTTTATTTTGGGAGGAGACAAATGGACCCGTGGTTATTGAAGGTTGGTCCTCTTAGCCTTGGCCTAATTTCTAAAAATTCATTTTTTTAAAAAAAAAAAACTCATTCCAACTACATATTTTATGAGTTCATCAATTTTTCAATTATATATTTTTATCAATCTTTATTAAAATATATTAAAACATAATTTTTATTACAATCATGCTACATGTATATTATCATTTACATTTATTTTTTTACATTTTGACACGTGACAATACACTACTGGACAGTTTAAATTTTTTACAATTTTTTCACTCAATCAACACTTGACACCACTTGTAACGTTAACAATAAAGAGTGTACACGTCATTTTCCTTTTAATTAAACCCAAACAGTGCTTAGTGCTGAATCGTGAATTGTATAACCAAGCAAGATTAATTTTTTGTTTGGATCCTCTTAATTAATTTATGAAAATAATTATGGATCATATGATTCGAGGAAAATTTAAATTGGTGAATAGTCTCTCAAGTGTGTGTGTGTGTGTTTTTTTTTTTTGTTCCTTCTTCTTCATATGACGGACAGCTAACTAGCCTAACTTTACTAATTTCATTTTAGGTTGGCGAATTTTGGTGTTTACAGCCAACGTTACTAAACTTATACTCCCTCCGTCCCATTTATATATGATCACTATCCTTATTTTTTTGTCCCAATTATACAGTCTTGTTTCTTTACTAAAAATGTTTTGTTTTATTCGTTTACTAATATACTTTTAATTATTTACAACTTTCAATAATAATTTACTACTAATTATTGATAATTAAATGAGAGTAAACTAGATAAGTTTTTGACAAAAAATATATTTTCAATAACATTAAATTAGATTTCTTAATCCGTATGAAAAACAAAACAAACTTATATAAAATGGGACGGAAGGAGTATTAAAAATTGTGCTTAGTTGATAATTAAATCAAAATCAATTAGCATATGCGACCAATTAAATTAAAATCAAAATCAATTATTAACCCACCAATTAAATTAAAGTAAAAATTAAAATATGATCTAAATTTAGATGCGTTTCTTATAGCACAAAAGGAGCGCATGCGAAAGTAGTATATTTCATTGTCTACCTTCCGCCTATTCCCAGGTCAATTCAGGAGGTAAAACAATTAAAGAAAGCTTTAACTTAAAAGTGACATAGGCTTCGGGTAATTTTTAGGAAATTGTGTGTGACATAGGCTTCAGGTTAAAAGTTTATTACTTTTTCTTCATTATTATTTTTTGCTTGTTATTTGTTATTGTAATTAATTGGATTTGTTACATATAAAATTTAATATGTTATAATAAGAAGAACGGTATGTGTAAACACGTTGTTTAAGCTTACTGTATATACGGTATTCAAACTGTAAATCCGGTATTAAGCTGTAAATACGATAATTCTTGCATATACGGTTATTGTTGCATATACGGTATTCAGTACTAAAACACAATACACAAAGAATTTTGAACTTACATACAAAGAAACTGGAAAAAAGGCATATATTCATAGTAATCAAACTTGGGAAGAGGGAAAAGGCTTGGGAATTGAGAGTTATTGTACTTTACAGATTGATGATCACTAAACGGCTTTTTCAATCACTTTTCATTTCTTCTTCATGTTGTATTTGCTTACACTTATGAACATTCCAAACTTTAAAAGGAAGTCTAATCTAGACAAAACATATGCTTTTCATATGCTTCCCTTCAACCTTTATGTGTCATTTATATATATGTATTTTTTGTGGGTCTTGCCTGTCTGGATACTAGGTGGGGTGGA